>LPNX010171642.1:54931-66159 GCA_001517045.1 Pseudotsuga menziesii
ATAAGGCAGGAAAAGCACATGATAATGCAATTACAACTTGACATAAGGGAGTCCTGAGTAAAATAGGCCAGCAAAAGATCAAGAGGAGTATGAGGCTCTTGCGAAATGTCATGGAAATACTATACAACGGACTCCCACACCCTAAGGGACAACATGTCGGCATGGACACCAAATGCAAATAAGGCACTAACTAGGGTACCCATGTAAGGTCAAACTCTACCATTCACATAATGCCACTTCTAAAATAGCAAGAAGGTTCCATGACATAATAGAATGGGTTCGTACCCAAGGCTATAATGAAACGGTCATAAGGTCATGCAAAATGCAATCGAAGGTGATCCTAACCTGTATGCCAGTTTAAACATCATACCTATAACAGGCATGAACGGGTCAAAGCAACGATCGAAATGGTGCTCAAACTGGTCTTCTACATCATAAATTAGTCCAAAAATGGTCTAAAAGGATTAGAAATGGTCCAAACTATAGAAAAGGGGGTAAAATTTTTCAAAAATTTGAAAAATTTCTATAAATGGTAAAAAATTCAAAACATTATATAACATTTGAATTTTTTACCCAATTGAGCTCAGAACTTCAACAACAAATTCCAGGAGATCCAGCAGGCGGAATCCACTACCATTTTTTCCAGGTACTTACCCATGCTCAAGTCTTTCATTTTGATGCAAATTTTATCAATTTCCATGGTGTATTTAGGATTCTAGGCCCATCTTAAATGCACGCCTCGGCCCACGCAGAAATCGATGGTTTTTCCACATATAGGGATGGATATACATGGAAAATGCCCTCAAAGTCGTGTACATACATGGTTGTTTAGCAAACAGTCGCGTATGCGGCCACGCTCAATGATTTTTAAGTATTCTAATGGATCAAACTCAAATTTTATGTGCAGGATGGTTCTAGAATGGAGAGAACGTGAACATGGTGATGTAGAAGAGGCAGTAAGGGTAGATCTTAAGTATTCTAATGGATCAAACTCAAATTTTATGTGCAGGATGGTTCTAGAATGGAGAGAACGTGAACATGGTGATGTAGAAGAGGCAGTAAGGGTAGATCTAATGGCTCAACAAGCTTTACGGTCATGCGGGCTCTACAAGTTTTGATGTCTTGGTGGCTTAAGGGCCAAACCAAGACTGCTGCAGATGTTAGTAGACTACTAGGATCTAGACTCAGAGTCGTTCCAGATAAACGGGATGTCCCTCACCATAGAAGTGGAGGATATATACTTTATTACTGGACTTTCCCGATGGTGGGAAGTGGTGAACCTACACTCTCGTGGGCCCAGAGGTGGCCTGACTATATATGAGTACATTGTGGTGTACTGCTATCCAGACATAAATAAGTTGGGGAGTCAGATCCCAACTAAATCCATATAGGTGCTAGGCCTAAAGGCCATTCTACTGACACTGGGTAGGATAGTGGGCTAGCCTCACTCCACCAGGACTCGCGGCCATTGATGTTTTATGGAGTGGAGTGCATGAGGCCCACAGTGTATGACTGGAGTATGACATTATTGAGCAACATGAAACAACAACTCAGAAACTGCAAGATGGGCAGGGTGTGAAACTTCAGTTTCAGCAGCATACTAACCACATTCTTCTTCGATCGTGTTCCGGGATTGAGCCCTAGAGTTGAAATTCCTCTACATGGGGTTCAAGATCTGAACCAACGGCGTTGGGAGGATGCGATGCACAGACTGGATGGAGGTAGGGTTTCCAACCCCTATCCAGCTGATTTCTTTCCATGGTGGCGATGATAGATAGTTGCCATCGATGACTACCCCTATGCGGGGATAGATTTCTGGCGAGACCCAGACATGCCACTACCACCAAGATTGGCATACGGTGACATTGGTAACGAATCTCGACCCTCTTTTTAAAAAATTTAAGTTATTTAATTTTTTTGTGTTTTCTGATTATGTGGAATCAAAAGACATGTTTTTGGGTGAAAATAAATAGTGACATCTACCATATGCATGTATATGTGGGACCATGGCATCCTGAAATATTCCCTCATCATAGACGGAGGGGAAGAGGAGACGACATCACGGGTGTTGATGTGGAGCGGACGCTCCAAAGCATCCATACCAACTTCATGAGAATGAAACACAGAGTACCCATGGTGCAAGTCAAGGACTTGCCTGAGATCATGCAGTGCCAGGTGGTGGGTGTGCTACAAGCATGGGTGTGGCTATTTCGATGGCTAGCTGGAGTCGTGGTGACATTCCATGATCAGAACCCCCCTCCTCCTCCACAATCTTAGATGCCTGGGAGTGATATATTTTGTAATACCATGTATTATATTTTGGTGGATCGAGAGCCCCATTTTTGTATTATGACACTATGTATTACCACATTTTGGATGTTTATAAAAACTTTTATGATGATCAACTTATTTATTTCCATGTGTAAAAATTTATGTTTGTGATGAGCTTATTGTGTATGAAACAAATGCCAATCTAACACGTAGTTAGCATATGAGTCAACAACTTGATTATTAATTCTTGGAACATGTATGTATGTTATATTGTCAAATTGTCGTTCTAACAATCTCACACGTAAGAATCTTCTTAATAATGTAAAATCTATAACATGATACAAACCATTAATCTATGACACTAATAACTCCGAATCAAGTCATACCTCAAGAGAGAGAACACCATGTGAAATGGCATCCCGTAGAAGCTCAATAACAGTACTATACTCAGCAACATTGTTCAAAGAGGGTCGTAAACATACGCCTCCTGAAGACAATACCTAACCCGTAGGAGTATAAATCACCCAAGCAGCAGAGGCTAAGTGTTGAGTGTGACGGCTCACACCATCCGCAAATCCTATGAAGGTGGAAGATTCCATTGACATCTACCAAAAGAAATGAAAACCAATCACAAACCCGATCACCATAAGAAAAAGACCTACCTATGCAAATTTGTACAATAATATACAATAACTAGCCTTGAATGAAAATCATGCATAGTACTTTTTGAGATAGAGCCCATTTCTAGTCTCCACCAAGGTCGTTCCCTCATAATCCACTAACTCATAAGTGCCCTTCTCTAACACACGTTTAACTACATAAGGACCACGCCACATGGGGTTAAACTTTCCTGCCCCCAAGGGTTCTTTCGGTTGATCCCACAAGAGGACCAAGTCTCCCTCACTAAACCTCCTTGGATGGACAGACTTATCGTACTAGACCTTAACGCGACGCTTATTCACTTCTAGAGCCTGTTGGAGGCATTTACCATCATACACACCCTTTTTGGTTAAATTGGCCTAGTTAAACCACTATCCTAAGTATAATTGACATTAATTGACATCAGCAGAGCATTAATTGCCATCATCCATTCACACCCACACCTACCTACAGTCAAGGAGGCTAACTGGAGCACTCCAGGGGTGATCTGAGTGATATTAATGCACCTAATTGCTAACTGGTGGTTACAATCAGTCCAACCAGTCAGTTAAGGCACCTCCTCTCATTAAATATATTATTTAATGATTATTTATTATTATTTAATGATCTGGAGTCAACAGGGCACCTCCACCAACNACGATGATATGATGATGCCCCCCAGCTGAAGCTGGGTTGCAATCCATAAAATCAAGCCCCCACTTAGTGAAGGGACAAGCGGTGATGATGGGATGTAACGGGGCAGGTCATGAGCGCATATTCTGTGCGAACACCTGGAAAGGGTGGCACTTTTTGACTGCATCTACACAATATTTAAAGATCAACGGCCAGAAATAAACTGCTCTCAATATTTTTTGGGCTGTAGAAAGCCCAGATAAATGACCACCACATGCCCCCCCATGGCAATCATTCAGCACAAGATCAACCTCCTCATGAGTTAAACAACAACTTAAAATGGAATCTACCCCACGACAGTATAAATTTTTATCCACTATGAGGTAATTCTTGGATACGTAACATAATCGTCGTCGTTCATCCTCATGAGTTAAACAACAACGTAAAATGGAATCTACCCCACGACAGTATAAATTTTTATCCACTATGAGGTAATTCTTGGATACGTAACATAATCGTCGTCGTTCATCCCGTGAGAGGTGAGTAGGGACCTTCAACGTTTGTAAATATATAATAATATCCCCATAGCATGGGTCTAAATTTGAGATTAAAAATATGTGGTCATCAATAAACGTATCTTCACAAACCAACTCCTCAGCTTGGCTTGGGAAATTCGATATAAGCTCCGCAAAAATTAACGATTTATTCGATTTTGCCAAAACAAACTCGAGGTTGAATTCTTGCAAGATGACAATCCATTTATTATATTTTCCCCCAATCATCCTTTGAGTGAGGATGAATTGAAATGGATTGACATGGGATATAGCCAAGGTCTGGCAAAGGAGAATATAATGTCTCAACTGTTGAACCACATGTCCGGTAGCTAAGGCAAGATTCTCAACATGGGAATAATGGATCTCCATGTCAATAAGATTCCAGCTTAGATAGTATATGACATGCTCTTGGAGCTCCTCATCCTCTTGAACCAAAACCATACCAATNCAAGCTTCTCAACATGGGAATAATGGATCTCCATGTCAATAAGATTCCAGCTTAGATAGTATATGACATGCTCTTGGAGCTCCTCATCCTCTTGAACCAAAACCATACCAATCATCTCCATGGACGCGGCCACATAAAGTAGAAAATCACAGTTATTGTCTGGGGGACTAATCACCGGGGCCGATGCTAGGGCTTGCTTAAGCGCATCAAAGGAATCATGGGCTTGCTCATCCCAACAAAAGGTGGTGTCCTTTTTCAATAGATGCATAAATCCTCTAGTCAAATTGGNGGCGGATGCTAGGGCTTGCTTAAGCGCATCAAAGGAATCATGGGCTTGCTCATCCCAACAAAAGGTGGTGTCCTTTTTCAATAGATGCATAAATCCTCTAGTCAAATTGGAAAAGTTGATAATGAATCTCCATAAGAATTTTTCCATGCCTTGCAAACATTGAAGATGTCTAATGTTTTTTGAGGGGAACAACTGAAGTATTGCCTCAACCTTCAAAGGGTCGACTCTTATACCCTCCTTGGAAACAATGAATCCTAATAAGCAACCAAACTTCACACAAAAGATGCACTTGTGAGGATTTAACCTGACCAAATAATGGCGGCACCTTTTGAATACTAATCTCAAATGATAGGAATGACGCATTCTCATACGATAATGAGCAGTAAGGTCATACAAAAATACTTTGATAATCGATTTGAGATCATGGAAGATCAAGGTCATAGCCCGCTGAAAAGTAGCTCCGGCGTTCTTAACGCCAAAAGGCATTTTCTGATATGCAAAGGTTCCCTAAGGACAAATAAATGCATTCTTATGTTGGTCCTCAGGTTTAATTTGTATCTGATTGTATCCAGAAAAGTTGTCCATAAAAGAAAATACCTCGCTACCCACGCACTCATCCAAGATTTGATCTATAAATGGTGTGGGGANTTGGTCCTCAAGTTTAATTTGTATCTGATTGTATCCAGAAAAGTTGTCCATAAAAGAAAATACCTCGCTACCCACGCACTCATCCAAGATTTGATCTATAAATGGTGTGGGGAAATTATATTTAGGATAGGCACGATTCAAGTCATGAAAATCAATACATATGTGGATCGTTCCCTGCTTCTTATCAACCAGAACGGGATTTGAAACCCACTCCATCAAGGGAACGGGATAGATAAAACTGGCTTTCAATAGTTTCTCTATCTCTACCTTAACCATGGGTGCTTTCCTAGGATTCATTGCATGCAAGTGTTTTCAAACAGGCTTAGCATTGGGATAAGTTTTAAGCTCATGTTCAACAATGCAAGGGTCTATACCTGGCATTTCATCATAAGACCAAGAAAAGATATCACAAAATTCTTTAAACAGCTTGGTGTATTCTTGAATCTCAGCATGGGAACATTCTGCCCCAATATAGACATTCTCAATCTTGCCAGGACCATGAGAGATATTGATAGGAATAGTAGGATATATATTCACCATTTTCCCATCATCCATTAGACCAAGAGAGCTTAACGAAACCATGGGACTGACAATTCTCTCACTAAGAACCTCCCTAAAGTCCTCACGCTCCAAGCGGTCAAGCTTGGGAAGAAAATAAGATCTATGATGTAATTCTTCCCAAGGTGGCTCAACTCCTGACATGGCCTCAATAATCGCTTCATCTGAAGAAAAAACACTATCAAGGAAGTCATGCATGTGAGAAGACTGAACTGCCCATGCAGGCAGCACATATGGGTCCTCCTCCTCTATCTGTGAAGAAGAAGGACTAGGCTCTGCAACACATCCAAGATTACTTTGATAAGCGACCATAGTTTCAAGAAACGGCATGTCCATCACGATGGGCTCACTTGAAGTATTCGGTGTAGGAATAATCCAAGGATCTTCCATATGACTCGTGTGAAAAGACACCGATCTCAAAGATGTCGAAGCCTCACCGGAACTAGACCCTATCATAAGGACAGGTGCAGGACAACTCAATCTTCCCATAAGGGATGGATACATGCCCACACCCACACTCCCAGTTGTCGGCTGAGAATGCTCTACAATCGAGATTGAGGCTCCCGAAGATGCGGTAACCGACGGATTCTTGAATCATGTTTGATCAATCGTAACTATCTTCCCATTAAATGGAAATCATACAATGCAAAATAGTGAAGAAGCTACGACTTGCATACTGTACATCCAATTCCTACCCAGTAAGAGATTGTAGTCAAGGGGCGCATCAACCACCTCGACCTCTATCACAATAGTCTTTCCTCCCAAACAGACCTTAAGGGAAGGAAGGATCCCATGTGGCCTAAATGATCTCCCATCAAACGCAGTCAACATGGTACCAGATTTAGACAACTTAGGGGAACCTAAACCCTTCAAACACGATAAAGACATCACAGAAGCAGCAGCACCTTCGTCAATCATAGTGCGCTTGATGGTCATGTTAAGACATTCTACATGAATCAAAAGAGACACATAGTAAGGCAAGTGGGGATGAAGTCCTGATGTTTCAAATTTAATCATAGAGGAAGAATTATCATCATTCCCAACAAGGGTAGAAATCAAATCCTTCCTTTGCAAAGGACAACTCTGAAGTACTTCTAGTGTAGACATCGCACAAGGAGTGTGGCCCAAATCCTCGACAACAGAATAGTTCTGGGTGGCTTGGGCATTAGGATTGTGCCCCGAATGCTTAAGGACTCCCTTAGGAATGCGAGGTGTAACTTCAGGTTTATGCATAGGTTTTTCAATACACAAAGGATTCTCTGGTGGATCAGGTTCCTTTCCTGGGTTGCGTTGTGACAAACCATAGTCCTTCGCACGGGTCACAACCTTCGTAGCACGCACCGTGTTAATGAAACCATGACCACTACCCTCCGGCAGATCTTGATAACCACCAGACTAATCATGGGTCCTCGAGTTCATGTTTGATTGTGAGGTAAAGGGTTGTTCAGCACAGCTGGGCCCTGCGCTAAGAATCTCGAGGATTCATCGATACAAGGGCACAAGTAAGTGAGGTGATCGTCCTTACACAACTTGCAAGGAAACGTAACCTTACATTTAGATTGCTTGTCTCCCCCAGCATTTTGGGTGTTCTTGTCATTATTATTAGCATTTTCATTCCTATTCCCACCCTTACGATTATTCTTACCCTTCTTTTTATTCCTTCCAGGTTTGTGGTTACCCTTCTGGTCCGACGATTGCACCGAAAGCACACTCACCATTTGGGTGGGTTGAGATGAAGCCATGGCTTGTCCTGAAGTAGATTGGTTGATCAACAATTGAATGACCTATTTCACAACCAAATCCATAGGTTTAGCACTCGCACAACCAATAATTCCACTGGCATTTGGTCCAGGTTTAACTTTGGGGTTGAAACTAGAACTCAGAGCATTAGGAATGATCTCATATAACAAACTGAATTGAGCATAAATCAAATCCAGTTCCTGTGCCCTAAAAATGGCTTGTTCCTCATTTTGCACTCTGGATGTAGAAACATCCTTCGCTATATAAGGCAATAACGACTTAAGGAACCATTTGAGGAGGAATTCCGGCAGTATAAAGGCTTTAATCAACCTCTTCTGTCTACGCCACTCTTGGATATGGTTTGAGATATGCGTGGCTTTATCCTACTGAAATGTCGACAAGAGTTCTGTACCAACATCATAATGCACTGGTAGCTGGAAGTGGTTAAGAAAAGTCAACACTNCTCTTGGATATGGTCTGAGATATGCGTGGCTTTATCCTACTGAAATGTCGACAAGAGTTCTGTACCAACATCATAATGCACTGGTAGCTGGAAGTGGTTAAGAAAAGTCAACACTAGGTCATAGAACAAAGCGAATTCCCCCCTAGGTAACTCTATATACCATTTCATGGCAAGCCCTGTAAGGGTGCATTGAAACAACCTTAAATGGATTGAATCTTCATGTAAGGAATTTGAAGAGAACTATAGGTGAAATGTTGTAACATGTTCGCTCGGATCCTCTCTACGTTTGCCCTCAAATTTGGGTATGTCCGAGGGAAGCTTAGTAGGGACAGCCGGCCAAGTCGGGTCATGAGATACAGGATCGTTCGTCAATCTCGACAAGTCAGGAAGATTTAGCGTTGCGAGGAAAGGGAGCCTAGGATGAGCAGGTCGGTGCACCGCTCCCTGATAGTTTTAATTCACATAGGTTTGATTACCATAACCACCATGGCCTTGACCATAGTGCCCTCCTCTCGTTTGACCCATGTAGGGTGGCATGGAAGCACCATAATGTGGTGTACCTTCACTATTTGGGGCTACAAAGCCATAATTGGGAGAGTAAGTGTGTTGTTGATACACATACCCATAAGGTTAAGAACCCTGTTCATACTACGTCCCATAATAAGGTTCATAAGTCATCCCATGAGATGTCCCATGAGACACTCTGTAAGTAGGAATATAGGCTCCGGAAGTAGGAATATACGCTCTGGAAGTAGGAATATACGCTTCGGAAGTAGGAATATACACTCCGGAAGTAGGAATATGACCTCTAGAAGTATGAACACGACCTCCCAAAATAACAGGCGGTACTTGAACCTGAGACACAACTGGTCGAGTAGCAGTAGTATGGACATGACTCGTAGCAACATTCCAACCTGAAGGACCACGTGAATGAGGTGGAGGGTTAATATTCAAAGAACTAGGAACCGGGGATGAAGGGATCTATGAAACTATGTACGTGGTGTTCCCTATAGTCACTCATCTTGGATTTGGTATCCTAATAGGATCACTAACCCTAGGCCTAGCAGGNAGGAACCGAGGATGAAGGGATCTATGAAACTATGTACGTGGTGTTCCCTATAGTCACTCATCTTGGATTTGGTATCCTAATAGGATCACTAACCCTAGGCCTAGCAGGAATATGTGATGTAGCTTCCACCGCCGAGATGGAAGGTGCAATGTGACTTGTGTTAGCTAGAATATTTCACCTCCTGTGGATAGCAAGGTGTTCCATCAGTCTGAATGGTTCAGATCCAGAACAAATAGAGGACAGAGGTTGAAGACTCTCCCTAGAAGCTGTATATATATGGAATACAAGGCTTTGACAGTTCACCTGTGTACCTGCAAAAATCTCAACACGAAACGAATCAAAGCAACCAGAATATGATCTACTAATCTATGCTAGTGACTAAGGAATCTAGCAACATATATATGTGAAATGAAAAAAACAACATCATATGTGGGACATAAATAAACTTGCATTAGAAATATGAAGAAGTTTACAACCAAGCCTTAGTGTTGACATGCATCTCCATGAAACCAGCTCTTCATCCCCAAAAGCTCTGACTCTGGCTCTCTATGCTCTCTCCAAATGATCTTGGGCCAAGAATCAATCCAGCAGCATAACAATACCTTCAATGCTCTCCCCTCAACCATGGCTATGAGCTCATATTTATAGGGCTTTAATGGATAGAGATGGTTGAGAAATTAGTGGGTGAGGTGGCCTCTAGGATCCTAGGATGAGGGATATCGAGCTCAACCAACCCACAATAGTAGGGATAAGGCAGTACACAAGGATTATCATCTAGAAGCCTCGAGAAACTTCTCTGTTTCCCTTTTTACCTAGGGTACCGTGCTTCTCCTTCTATGACAGAGCGGTTCTGGTAATAATTGCCTATGGACCAAGGGCAATGGGTGGTGGCATCACTTGTGGACAACCGATGAAAGGTGGTGCGAGCAGGGGTACCGCTCCTGGATAAAGGGGCATGTGCAATGTTGGTAATTTGTATGATAGATTGATGAAAAACCATTTAGTTTCCACTCCAGAAGCTGGGATTCATGGCAAGTAGGTATGTCAAATGTCTTATCACATGATGGTGACAGGATTTTGGTATAACAGAATGCCCCCCAAAGCATGAGTCTTAGAATGATACGATAAACGAGAGCTTTGAGAACAAGTCATCGCTAGGAGATGAAAATGTCGGCTCGATCGAAGTATGCAGTCAAGTAGTCGTCTGTAGTACATCAGTATGTTGACTCATAGACACAAGTAACCAAACTCATAGCTACAGACCAATACAAGGTAGATCCATGAGTGGAATAAACAAGCATGGCTACTAGAATACAGCATAGATCCATGTGATAGAGGACTCAAACTTGGACATAGCTACCAGACATACAACATAGATCTATGTCATACAAACGCAAATTTGAGCATAGCCACGACCATACAAATGTGGATCCATGCTAGATATACAAAACTCCATCGCAACCTGGGTAAAAAGCAATGAGCGCTTTTAAACAAATTCCCAGGGTCTTCATCTCGTCTTCCACAAAGTATGATTCTATCCATGTTGTTAGAATAATCAACCCATAGTTAGCTACCTTAGACATTAATTAATCCAATTTTTGTCTTATTTGCCTAGTTTCCATGTTCCACCTTATGCAAGTTGTCCTCCACACATCCATAGTGGTCAAACTTGCTAAATTTGAGTCATGGAGCACTTGAGAAACCTCTTGGAATCAAATCTACTTTATTCCTAGCCTCCCTAGTGCATGTCTACTTTTTCTACTTTATTGCCTGCTTTTTCTGAGTTTTAAGGCAATTGGGAAAGTTTGACTAGGTAAAGTTAACTTGTTTTTTGTCCTCAACATCCTCCACTCTTTTCTCCTATGAAAAGCATGTATGAGTTTTCCTTCCACCATCTATTAGCTTGCCTAATTGAT
>LPNX010171642.1:66215-79504 GCA_001517045.1 Pseudotsuga menziesii
TCCAATTTGTGAGCTCCTAGACAGATTTGGAATGTGCTTTATGCACCTATGGGGGATTTGCTTAGATTTAGTAAGCCTGCTTTTGACTAAATTCGAGTGGCATCTTCATGCATTCGAATATCTTGTGTAATTATTTATTGTGGAATCCTATGACTTCACAAGGTTGGCTATTGTACACTTATTCAATACAGATTAGTGTTCTGCTCCATATTCAGTCTCTTTTGTGAGTAATTTGCATGTGTAATTGGCAATTGTTGTGAGTGTAATTGTTCTAACACCTAGGTTCAATTTCCACATGGTATCAAAGCCTTTGTAGATCAATTTCTCTCCTTCCAATTTGTTTTGTAGGTTCGACATCATTGACTGGGAGCATTCTGCTGACTGACGAGACAATTTCTGAGCTATGGATCAATCTCAGAAGATCATCTTGACTCCATTTAACTTCTTTGAATGGAAAGCAGAGATGGAGATACTGTTGAGAGAAAAATTCCTCTATAGATTGACTATGGCAACAGAAGCAGAGCCCAATGCAGCTGTAGAGAAGATTAAATGGCACAATAGGAGGGATGAGGCCTATGGTCTCCTGTGTCTGAGTATATCCAGAGACCTCCTTTTCCATATTGATGGATTGATGTTACAGAGAGAAATTCCTATGGCTTGGGGTACCACAACAGACAGCTAGACTCCATAAATCAATCTTTCCCAATATGCAATAGAAATAAAAACATCTAACACTAAAGGATTGAACGTCGTACCTTATTCCGGACGGTTGAAGTAGATCCCCGTTGACTTTTCCAATCTTCAGCTTGAATTGTTATAGCACGTCCTCAACAACAAGTAAACAATACAAGCATACTATATTTCATGGTGTTATATCTATTCTAGCATATATAATCAATAATGTAAAATCATTTGACATATTCCAATGGATACAATATTCATTCAAATACACATTACTGGACAGGAAAATATATTTCTATTAATATGAATCAGAGATTACAAGTGACAACCTCTGATGGCACGTCTGGGAACCGGAGAAACTGAATCCCCCACTTGGGCCTCCACCACCTCAATCCTCCATCACTTCGATAGCAAGCTTACTAGCAAAAGGCAAGCTTGGGAAGAACACAATAGTGCTCCAAGGGACAAAGGGATGTAGACTCAAGCATAAGTTCTGGAAACAATGGACTATAGTTTTGTTACTCTCAATTCTCTCTTATGCTTTCAATGTCTCAATGGGTTCCTTATATATCTTTTCAAATGGATACTGAAAGGTTGAATCCATGTGATCTCAAGGCATATGGAAGGCCAGGAGTCATATGAGTCAGATCCAAGTCAAGGAACGCTCCAAAGGATTTTGGATTATGTACACATCCTGATGTACGTGACTATAGAGGGAATATCCGCGTATGTACACGGTTATTGGGGAAAAGGCCGCGTATATCATTTTTCTAATGTTTTTAGGGATGGTAAATGATACATCAAAAGACAAAAAGTGGTCCATAGGGGCTAATGAGTCTGCAGCGGGACAGGGGAAGGCCATACAATGTGGGATTCACCTAGTGTGGTGAAATCCGCTATAACAGATGCCCCCTAATGTATGAGATCAGAGGGGTTATACGATGGCCGAAATAAATTATAAGTCCATCCCAGAAGTGAAGTGATGAAGGTACCCAAATGGAAGACTAGCCACCCAATCAGCATAATACCATAATACAACTCTGCATATAACTGCAAATACATATAGCAGTCCTGGATACATAAGAGTACAATGGCCATGAATAGGCATAAAACATGATAACACATATGTGGTCATCTCCACGTATAATATTCATAGATAAGAATATCCATGATGAAGATATACAAAGGACAAAGATCTCCACAAAGGATGAAGATATATAATAGATCAAAGTCTCCATAGTGGCTGGAAATGTCTGACATATACTGGAACAAGTCACGAGAGCTGAAATCTCATGAACACTGGCACGATCAAGGAGGTAGCATATAGTGGATGCCACCAATCTGGAAGGTCTTCTACACAAACCGCTACGAGTACATGTCCTACTATGCGAATAGAGGTGTCGAGGTCGAACATAGTAGTCCATCATCTGATTACCAGTCATTGATGTATACTGTTAACAGACGCAAGATCACCCACCAATAATGAAAATGGGAATCAAGGTACTAGAGTGCAAACTAACAAGTGTGAATAAATGTGTTGAGGTCGAACACTTGAGAGAATCCATCGATCAGGGGACATTGATGTATTCCCAAAGCTGTCGATGGCGAGAGAACCTGCCACTGATGACTACAAGTCTCAAGGAACTCAAAATGACTCTAGACTCCAATCCCAGAATAAATGATCTGAAGTCGATGGGATGAAATCCGCTGGAAGGAGGGCATTAGGGAATCCCCCATAATCCAACATGAGGTACTCAGCAAGGCTGTATAATATGGAAGAACTCGATCATAAGGTGCACGAACCAGTAACTGTACCGGGAATGGCCGACATGCAAAGTCAAGATAACTAAGGAATGGCCGACTCAGGTTTCAACTTCCTTCGAACAAGAGCATAACGGCGTATGGTGACTGAATGAAGGAAGCATAGACTCGATATGCAAACTGGGACATCTCTATGATGCAGGAGGCATCAATAGAGGCTCCATAGGAACTGGAAGCATAACTAGTCGGTGGAGATAAACTCAGATAAACGAGTACAGCTCCTAAAGTCAAACTATAACCCAACCAATGGATGTGATATACAGTGCTCTGTTCGAAGGCGACATGACTCGACAGCTGCCAAAGATAATATCTTTTCTTGTCCATCTTTTTGGTTTTTTGATTGTTTTTGGTCTTTTTCAGTTATTTGAAAAGCTTGAAAAAAGAATAAACTAGCTTTATAGTTACAAACTAGGAGGAGACGAGTGTCATGAGGGAAAACAAACTAGTTCCAAGCAGTGGAACATACCTTTGCTCAATGCAAGGATACATGTGTAGGATATTGACACTCGAGGGAAAATCCCCTCCTGGTAAAAAGGGAATCAAGCTGCAAAATATATAAAGAAAAGGCTCTGCATGGCTAGACATGAGACAAGCTCGGGCTATATGGCTGAAACGNATTGACACTCGGGGGAAAATCCCCTCCTGGTAAAAAGGGAATCAAGCTGCAAAATATATAAAGAAAAGGCTCTGCATGGCTAGACATGAGACAAGCTCGGGCTATATGGCTGAAACGCAATGTTAGGGGAGCCGGCATAAAGCTCAATAAGACAGGAAAAGCTCATGATAATGCATCCACAACTTGATACAAGGGAGTCCGTGGGGTCACGGCCAGCATAAGATCAAGAGGAGTATGAAGCTCTTGCTAAATGTCATGGCAATACTATACAATGGACTCCCACACCCTAAAGGGGGAAACATCGCCATGGGAACCAAATGCAAATAAGGTGCTAACTAGGGTACCCATGTAAGGTGAGGCTCTACCACTCATATCATGCCACTTCTATAGTAGCAAGAAGGTTATGTGACATAATAGAGTGGGTTCGTACCTAAGGATATAGTGACATGGTCATAAGGTCATGCAAAATGCAAACGGTGGTGAACCTAAACTATATGCCAGTATAGACGTTATACCTGAGTTCAGTACGAACGGGTCAATCCAAAGGCTGAAACGGCACTGAAAACGGTCTTCTACATCACAGATTAGGTCAGAAACGGTCCAAAATGGTTAGAAACGGTCAAAACTATAGGAAATGGGGTAAAAATTTTCAAATATTTGAAAAATTTTCTATAAATAGTAAAAAATAGAAATCATTTGAAACTTTTACCCATTGGAGCTCTGATATTCAAATGCAAATTCCAGGAGATCCAGCCGGCGGAATTCACAACCGTCTCTTCCAGGTACTTACTCATGTTCTCTGCTTGCATTTCAATATAATTTTTACAAGTTTTCATGGTCAAATGAAGTTTTAAAGGCCAAACTTACATGAGCGCTACGGCCCACACGAGTATCGAGTATTTTTCCGCATATAGGGATGGCTATACGCAAAAAAGGGACTGGAAACCGCGTACATACGCGGCTATTTTGAAAACAGCCGCGTATGATGCCGCGCATAAGGATTTTCATGAATCTAATGGACATTTTGGTCATCTTCTCATGCAGGATGGTGCTAGAGTGGCGAGAACGCGAGCATGGTGACATAGANTACATGAGCGCTATGGCCCACACGAGTATCGAGTATTTTTCCGCATATAGGGATGGCTATACGCAAAAAAGGGACTGGAAACCGCGTACATACGCGGCTATTTTGAAAACAGCCGCGCATAAGGATTTTCATGAATCTAATGGACATTTTGGTCATCTTCTCATGCAGGATGGTGCTAGAGTGGCGAGAACGCGAGCATGGTGACATAGAGGAAGCAGTAAGGGCTGACAGAATGGCTCAAGAAGCTCTAAGAAGATGTGGACTCTACAAGTTTTGGTGCCTAGGTGGCTTGAGGTCCAAACCAGGGCTACTCCAGATGCTGGTAGACTATTGGGATCCGGACTCAGATTCCTTCCAGCTAGACGGAATGTCCCTCACCATTGAGGTGGAGGATATCTATTTTATCACAGGTCTATCATGGCAAGGTGAGATGGTGAACCTTTGTGCCCGAGGAGGGCCAGGTCATGGGCTGACTATCGACGAGTACATAGCTATGTACTGCTACCCAGAGACTGAGAAGGTGGGGAGCCAAGTTCCCACCAACGCTATACAGGTGCTGGGCCTAAAGGCCATACTACTGACGCTGGGCAGGATAGCAGGCTTAGCATCACTCCATCAGGCCTCTCGGCCACTGATGTTCTATGTGGTGGAGTGCATGACACCGACCATTTATGATTGGAGAACTTCCCTACTGAGCAACATGAAACATCATCTCAGTGAGTGCAAGGCAGGTAGGATACAGAACTTCGGGTTCAGCAGTATCTTAAGCACGTTTTTCTTCGATCGTGTTCCAGGATTGATCCCTAGAGTGGATGTTCCTCTCCACGGGGTTCGAGATCCGGCCAAACGACGTTGGGCAGACGCGATGCACAGACTGGGGGGCAGTAGGGTGGCCAACCCTTATCCAGCAGACTTTTTTCCATGGTGGCGAAGACAGATTGTTGCCATAGAGGACTACCATTATGCAGGGATAGATTTCCGGGGAGACCCGGACATGCCATTACCACCAGGATCAGCTTATGGAGACATAGGTAACGAATCTCGACCCTTACTCTTTTTAAAAATTTTGAATTATTTAATTTTTTTGTGTTTTCTTGATTAATGGAATCAAAAAGACATGGTTTTGGGTGACAATACATAATGACATCTACCATTCATGTGCAGATGTGGGACCACGGTGACTAGAGGGCTTCCCACGTCATAGATGGAGGGGAAGAGGAGACGATATCACTGGTGTGGATGCGGAGCGGACGCTCCAAAGCATCCATACCAACTTCGTGCGACTGACTCACAGGATTCCCATGGCGCAAGTCGAGGACTTGTCTAAGGCTATGCAGAGACAGGTGGTGGGNGAGTGGACGCTCCAAAGCATCCATACCAACTTCGTGCGACTGACTCACAGGATTCCCATGGCGCAAGTCGAGGACTTGTCTAAGGCTATGCAGAGACAGGTGGTGGGTGTACCACGCGCATGGGTGCGTTTATTCCAGCAGCTAGCTAGAGCCGTGGTGACATACCATGATCACAACCCTCATCGACCTCCATAGGACTAAACACCTGGGAGTGTATCTATTTTGTGTTACCGTGTATATGATGGTGGCTTTCAAAGCCCCAATTTTGTATTATGAAACTATGTATTACCACANCATCCACCTCCATAGGACTAAACACCTGGGAGTGTATCTATTTTGTGTTACCGTGTATATGATGGTGGCTTTCAAAGCCCCAATTTTGTATTATGAAACTATGTATTACCACATTTTTGATATATATAAAAGTTTTATGGTGATCGTTTTATTTATTTACATGTGTAAAAAGTGTGTTTATGATTAATTTATGATGAATGAAACAAATGCCAATCTAACACATATTTAGCATATGAGTCAGCAATTTGATTATAATTTCTTGGAATGTGTATATATGTTATGTTCTCAAATTGTTGTTCTAGCAATCTCACACGTAAGAATTTCCTCAATAACGTCGGATCTCTAACATGGTACAAACCATTGAGCTGTGACACTACTAACTCTGAATCAAGACGTACCTCAAGAGAGAGAACATCGTGCGAAATGGCATCCCGTAGAAGCTCGATAATGGCACTATATTCAGCAACATTGTTGGAAGATGGCCGTAGACAAACACCTCATGAAGACAGTACATGACCCATAGGAGTATAAATCACCCAAGCAGCTGAGGCTGAGTGTTGAGTGTGACGGCTTGCACCATCCATGAATCCTATGTAGGTGGAAGATTCCATTGACATCTGCCACAAGAAATGGAAACTAATCACAAACCCGATCACGATAAACAAGACCTAACTATGCAAAAAATATGTACAATAATATACAACAAGCATCCTTGGCTAAAGATCATGCATAGTAATTTTTAAGATAGAGCCCATTTCTAGGCTCCGCCAAGGCTGTCCCTTCGTAATCCACTAACTCGTAGGCACCCTTGTCTAACACACGCTTGACCACGGAAGGACCACGCCACATAGGATTGAACTTCCCTGCCCCCAAGGGTTCTTTCGATTGATCCCACAAAAGGACCAAGTCTCCCTCACTAAACACTCTCGGACGAACAGACTTATCATATTGGACCTTTACGCGATGCTTATTAACCTCTAGAGTCACCAAGGCATCTCTACGTTGCTCATCGAGTTGCTCAAGGTGAACCAAACGCTCCTCCAAAGGTGAAGTGTCTGGTAAGAGTTCCACGGCTAACTTCAACGAAGGAATCTCGCATTCAACTGGCAATATCGACTCCACTCCATGAACAAGCTGATATGGAGAAAAACCAGTGGCAGTCTTTACCGCGGTTCGATATGCCCACAAAGCAGGGTACAACATAGTATGCCAATTTATCTTGCTTTGTGCGATGGTTCGTTGGAGAATAGACTTAAGTGACTTATTCACTACTTCAACCTATCCATTCGCTTGAGGATAGTAAGAAGAGGAGTACTCTTGCTTATGCCAATTTATCTTGCTTTCTGCGATGGTTCGTTGGAGAATAGACTTAAGTGACTTATTCACTACTTCAACCTATCCATTCGCTTGAGGATAGTAAGAAGAGGAGTACTCTTGCTTATACCCTAACTTGGATGCCAACTCTTCCATCATACGGTTCTGAAAGTGCGATCCATGGTCAGTGACAAGCTCTCTCGGAATCCCGAACCTAGAAATGATTTGGTTGAATACGAAGTGAGCGGCTGTCTCACCGTCGGATTTTACTGTAGGCATTGCCTCAGCCCATTTCGTGAAGTAATTGACAGCCACTATTATATGATGGTGCCCCCCAGCCGAAGCTGGGTTGCAATCCATAAACTCTAGCCCCCATTTGGTGAAGGGACCGACAGTGATAATAGGGTGTAACGGGGCAGGCTTCGAGCGCATGTTACATGTGAACACCTGGCAAGGGTGGCAACTCTTGACCGCTTCAATACAATCCTTGAAGATCGACGGCCAGAAATATCCTGCTCTCAAAATATTTTGAGCTATAGCAAGCACAGATAAATGACCACCACACGTCCCTCCATGGAAATCATTAAGCACTACCTCAGCCTCATCATGAGTTAAACAATGTCGTAAAAGGGAATCTACTCCATGGAAGTACAAATTATTGTCCACTATGAGGTAGTTCTTGGAGACGTGACGTAATCGACGTCGTTCATCTCGCGAGAGGTGAGAAGGGGTCCTCTATGTTTGCAAATATACTATTATATCTCCGTACCATGGGTCAGCCGTTGAGATTAAGAAAATGTGTTCATCAACGAACGTATCGTCACATACCGACTCCTTAGCCTCGCTCGGAAAATATGATATAAGCTCTGCAAAGATTAAAGATTTCTTCGATTTTGCCGAAACAAATTTGAGATCAAACTCTTGCAGGATGACAATCCATTTATTATATTTTCCCCCAATCATCCTACGTGTGAGGACGAATTGAAACGGATTGACATGGGCAACAACCAAGGTCTGGCGAAGGAGAATATAATGTCTCAAACGCTGCACCGCATGTACGGTGGCTAAGGCAAGCTTCTCGACATGAGAATACCGAATCTCTGCATCAATAAGGTTTCAGCTCAGATAATATACGACATGCTCCTGGAGCTCCTCATCCTCCTGAACCAAAACCATCCCAATCGTCTCTAAAGACGCGGCCACATATAATAGGAAATCACGGCTATAATTTGGAGGACTAATCACCGGGGCCGATGCTAGGGCTCGCTTAAGCGCATCAAAGGACTCCTGGGCTCACTCATCCCATTCAAAGGGAGTATCCTTCTTCAGGAGATGCATGAAACCTCTAGTCAAATTGGTGAAATTGACAACAAATCTTCGTAGGAAGTTTGCCATGCCTTGCAAACACTGAAGATGATGAATATTTCGCGGGGGAGACAACTAAAGTATTGCCTCAACCTTCAAAGGGTCGACTCTTATACCCTCTTTCGAAACGATAAATCCTAACAACCTACCTGATTTCATGCAAAAGATGCACTTATGAGGGTTTAATCTAACAGCATAATGCCGCCATCTTTTGAACACCAATCTCAAGTGATAAGAATGACGCATCCTCATGCGAGAATGAACAGCGAGGTCATCCAAAAATACTTCAATAATGGACTTGAGATCATGGAAAATCAAGGTCATCACCCACTGAAACGTAGCTCCAGCATTTTTAAGGCCGAAAGGCATTTTTTGATACGCAAATGTTCCCCAAGGACAAATTAATGCGGTCTTATGTTGGTCCTCGGGTTTAATTTGAATCTGATTATACCTGGAAAAGCCATCCATAAAGGAGAACACCTCGCTACCTGCACACTCATCCAAAATATGATCTATAAATGGTGTGGGGAAGTTATCCTTAGGACAGGCACGATTTAAATCATGAAAATCAGTGCATATACGGATCGCTCCCTGCTTCTTATCCACCGGAATGGGGTTTGAAACCCACTTCGTCAAGGGAACGGGATAGATGAAACCATATTTCAATAGCTTCTCTATCTCTGCCTTTATGGCAGGTGCTTTCCTAGGATTTACCGCGCGTAAACGCTGTTGAACAGGCTTAGCATTGGGGTAAGTCTNTGAAACCAGATTTCAATAGCTTCTCTATCTCTGCCTTTATGGCAGGTGCTTTCCTAGGATTTACCGCGCGTAAACGCTGTTGAACAGGCTTAGCATTGGGGTAAGTCTTAATTTCATGTTCGAAAATCCGAGGGTCAATCCCTGGCATCTCATCGTAAGACCAAGCAAAAATGTCATGGAATTCCTTGAACAGCTCGGTATACTCTCGAATCTCATCTTGGGAACAATCTTCCCCAATGTAGACATTCTCAATTGTACCAAGATTGCGAGAAATGTTGATAGGAATAGTTGACGATATGTTTTCCATGTTTCCATCAGCCATCTGACCAGGAGAGCTTAATGGAATCATGGGTCTACCAACTTTCTGTCTAAGAATCTCCCTATAATCCTCATGCTCCAAAAGGTCAAGCTCTGGAAGGAAATATGATCTATGATGAAGTTCCTCCCATGGTGGCTCAACTCTCGACATAGCCTTAATAATCGCTTCATCTGAAGGGAAAACCGTATCAAGGTAGTCGTGGGCATGAGAAGACTGTACTGCCCATGCCGGCAGCACATAGGGGTCTTCCTCCTCCGTCCGTGAAGAGGAACAACAAGGCTCTGCAGCAGACTAAAGATTATCTTGGTAAGCTATCATGACTGCAGGCAATGGCACACTCGTCTCAATGGCCTCACTCGAAGGACTCGATGAAGGAAGAATCCAAGGATCTCCCATATGACTTGTGTGAAAAGGAATCGATCTCGTAGAGGTGGAAGCACCATCGAAACTAGATCCTATCATGAGGATGGGTGCAGGACAACTAAAGGTTCCCATGAGGGACGGATACATACCTACACCCACACTCCCAGTTGCCAGCTGGGAATGTTCGAATTTCGGAACCGAAGCTTCCGAAGATGCACTAACAGGAAGATTCTTGAATGCCATCTAATCAATCGTTACAATCTTCCCATTATGAGGAAAGCATACAATGCGAAATATGGAAGACACAACGGCTTGCATACTATACATCCAGTTCCTTCCCAGTAAGATATTGTAGTCAAGGGGCGCATCAACCACCTCGACCTCTATCGCAATGGTCTTCCCTCCCAAACGGACTTTAAGAGAAGGAAGGATACCATGCGGCCTAAATGATCTCCCATCAAAAGTAGTTAACATGGTCGTAGACTTTGACAATTCAGGAGAACCAAGACCCTTCCAACAAGACAAAGACATCACAGAAGCAGCAGCGCCCTCATCAATCACAGTACGCTTGACGATCATATTAAGACATTCTACATGCACCAAAAGGGACACATAGTAGGGCAAGCGAGACTGATGTCCTGTGGTTTCAAATTTGATCACTGAGGAAGAATCATCACCATTCACACCAAGAGCGGAAAGCAAAGCCTTCCTTTGTGATGGACAACTCTGAAGCACTTCCAATACAGACATCGCACAAGGAGTATGGCCCAAGTCCTCGACAACTGAATAATTTTGGGCGGCTCGGGCATTTGGGTTATGACCTGAATGCTTAAGTACCCCCTTAGGAATGCGAGGTACAGCCTCAGGTTTATCCGCAGGTTTCTCAATGCGCAAAGGGGTTCTTGGTGGATCAGGTTCTTTACCTGGGTTGGGTTGTGACGAAGTATAATCTTTCGCACGCATCACAACTTTCACGGCACAGACCATATTAATGCACCCATGACCACTAGTTTCAGGTGGATCTTCATCACTAGATTGATCATGGGACTTCGAGTTCATATTCTGGTTATGTGGTAAAGGGTTCGTTAACATAGCTGGGCCCTGTGCTATGAACTTCGAAGCTTCATCCATCCTAGGGCACAAGTAAGTGAGGTGATCGTCCTTACAAATCTTGCAAGGAAACTTAACCTTACGTTTATTCTGCTTGTGCCCCCCAACATTTTTATTGTTCTTGTCATTATTATTGTCATTCTCATTCTTATTCGGACCCTTCTTATTATTATTGTTTTTACCCTTTTTTCTATTCCGTCCGGGTTGCTGGTTACCCTTCTGGTCGGACGATTGCACAGCAAGTACATTCGTCATTTGGGCGGGATGAGACGAAGCTGTAGCTTGTCCCGAGGAAGATTGGTTGATAGACAACTGAGCAACTTGTTTCACAACCGAACCTGCAGGTTTCTTACTTGCACTACCCACAATGTCGTCGGCATGTGGTCCAGGTTTGACCTTGGGATCGAAACTAGAACGAGGATCGTTAGGTATAATCTCATATAACAAACCAGACTGAGCATAGATCAAGTCTAGTTCCTGCACCCTAAAGATGGCTTGTTCCTCATTCTGCACTCTGGATGTGGAAACATCCTTCGCGATATATGGAAATAAATATTTGAGGAACCACTCAAGGAGGAACTCCAGCGGTATAAAGGATTTAATTAATCTCCTCCGTCTACGCCACTCCTGAATATGATCAGAAATATGGGTGGCTTTATCTTGCCGAAATGTCGACAAGAGTTCAGTACCAACATCATAGCGCACTGGTAGCTGGAAGTGATTAAGGAAAGTCATCGCAAGGTCGTCGAACAAAGTAAAGGCACCCCTAGCTAACTCTATATACCATTTCGCCGCAGGCCCTGTAAGGGTTCGTTGAAATAGTCTCAAATGGACTGAGTCTTGATGCAATGAATTGGAAGAACACCATAGGTGGAATGTCATAACATCTTCACTTGGATCCTCTCCTGGTTTGCCTTCGAACTTAGGTATGTCCGAAGGAAGCTTGGTAGGGACAGCCGGCCAAGCCGGGTCATGAGCCATAGGATCGTTCGTAAGTCTCGATAAGTCAGGTAGATTGAGTGTTGGAGGGGAAAGGGATCCTAGGATGATGAGGTCTAGGGACCACTCCCTGTTTCATATAGGATTGATTACCACCATGACCTTGGCCATAGTGACCTCCTCCTGTATGACCCGTATAGGGTGGCGTGGAAGTACCATAATGAGGTGGACCTTGACTAGTAGGAGCTACAAAGCCATAGTTAGGAGAGTAAGCAGGTTGTGAATACCCGCCTCCGTAAGGTGAAGATACCTGTCCATACTGCGCCCCATAATAGGGTCCATAGGTAATCCCATAGGTTGCGATGTCCCATGAGACACTCCATAGGTAGGGATATACATTTCGGAAGTAGGAATATACATACTGAAAGTAGGGATATATGTCGTGGAAGTAGCAATTTGACCTCTAGGAACATGAACATAACCTCCCGAAACCAAGGGTGGTATGTAGGCTTGAGACACAATTGGTCTAGTAATCGCAGTACGGATCTGACTCGTAGCTATGTGCCGAATCGAAGGACCACGTGAGTAAGGTGGAGGGTTTACATTTGAAGAACTCGGAAGCGAGGACGAAGGAATCTCTGTAAGAAGAAATGTACTAGTGCCTATCGTCACTCGTCTAGAACCTGGTATCCCTATCGGATCACTAACTCTAGGCCTAGGAGGTATATAATATGGGGCTTCCACCATTGGGATGGAAGGTGCAATGTGACTAGTACTCCCAAACCTCTCCACAAGGTAAGGCATGGGATTTCCCCCAGGCATAGTGCTAGGCTCAAAATCAGATTCAACATGAAATGTCAAATCGTGCATAGGAAAACCAGTCGTAGCATAACTACCATAGCTAGTACTAGGAGGGTCAAAGTGAGTCTCAGCATCTTCCGGAATTCCATACCAGTAACGTGTCAATGGGGAATCATCCCTAGGGTGAGTAGGTCTATCATGCAAAGATCCTATCTGGGAAATCACAGGACCGAACTCAGCTAGGTCAGGTGAAGGATCGTATTCCATACCAGTAACGTGTCAATGGGGAATCATCCCTAGGGTGAGTAGGTCTATCATGCAAAGATCCTATCTGGGAAATCACAGGACCGAACTCATCTAGGTCAGGTGAAGGATCGTACGTAGGAGTAAGTTCCCCATCGTCAATAAGAATGGGATGAGGTGGCTCAGGAATAGTCTCTAAATGATCCTCCATGGTGTGTGAATCAG
>LPNX010171679.1:3529-57100 GCA_001517045.1 Pseudotsuga menziesii
CAATGCTACCTTGCATTGATTCAGGAATACTATGCATTCAACCATACCATGGCCTAACCATGACTACCTCGTATAGGATGCATTACTATAATCAATATCATTAACATGTATAGGCATGACACCTTTCTACATTCCCATATTCACATGGTGTGAGGTCTCTTACCTTTACCATTCCATGGAAGTTGTCATAAGCAAACTCTTACCTGCATGGGTCTTACTTACGCCCTTCCCATGACCACTTGGGTTGGTCCTTTGGAGGAGATTTGCAGAATTTGCTCACCAACTTTTGTCATGGACTTGTTGCCTTATCCCTTTCTCCAGAGGGTTGCTGGTCTCATTCATCAGCATCAGCAACATATTCATCTGGGTCCATGTCATCGTTGGTTTGTCCACCAATGCCAACATCAAAGCAATGATTATCATTAGTGGTTCATCATAACTATGTAATTTCCCATATTCTTACCAACATGCAATATCCTATGCATGCACTACATATCCTCATGCATTTCAAGCATAACTTAGGAAATGTAGTTAAAGTCAGCAAGATAGGGTTTTAAGGGGAACTTCCCTTTTCAATCCTTTCATCCTCTCGTGGAATTCCTTTTCCACACAGCAGCTGATTGACTTCATAGTACTTGCTGCCCCTGGGCATGCAACTGTCCAGATTTGTCCATTTGACAACAACGGCCATCCTTAGCACTTTTCTACTTCATGCTTTGATTCCGGTCACTTATCCTTGTTCCCCACTGGATAAGCTTTCCAACGCCTATTCACACGCGTCATTCCGAGCCCGGATGTGAAAACCACACCCCTTCTAAGAATGAAGAATTTCAGCAAACCTTTGCATTTTACACACAGCTGCATTTTGGCCGAGAATGTTATCTTCAGCCACCACACTTCCATTGCATCATTCATGTTTTATGAATTCCAGGTTCTACTATATTGCCCCAAACATAAAATCTTCTTTCCACAAGAACGACTGTCTCAAGGGACGACGGGGGTCAAGGGGGCTTGCCCCCTTGTGGCTTCCAGGGCGGGTCGAGGGCAGCGCCCTCTTTTTTTTTTTGTAAATTATTGTTTTTCGCGCAATTTGGTGCATTAGATCGCTGCCTCTTTTCTCATTTTCAGCCCCTGAAAATTCTCTGAAAACAGCTCAAAATTTCACTGAGAAACAGTTGAAATCGGCTCCCAAAACTATCCTGCCTTCCGCAGTATCGGCTCTCACTTCAATCTCCCAGCCGCAACGTCGGCTCCCAGATCAATCTCCCAGCCGCAATGTCAGCTCCTTTCCCATTCCTTCCTCCGCTGAATCGGCTGTCGGTTGACTCTCTGATCGGCTGTCGGAAGCCTTTGGAGTCGGGAGGTCTGTTCATCTTCGTAGCCGCAACGTCGGCTCCCCCGGAAGTTCCAACCTTCCGCAACAGCGAGCGTCGGAGCATTCTTTCTTTCGAATTGCGGAAGTTCACTTCGCGGATTCTTCCGCAACGGCGGCTCTCCGGGTGTTCCAACCCTTCCGCAACTGCGGCTCCTGGATCCATCATCACGGCCGCTGAATCGGCGACCGAAACCTTTCCGCAGCCGCAACGGCGGGTGGAAAACTCCTCCAACTTGTCCGCAACAGCGAACGCCCGCTTCGTCGGCTCGTCGGACGTCGGCGATCGGGCGGATCTCGAATCGGACGTGAGATCACTCCGCCACCCGCAACGGTCGGAGATTAACTCTGTGAACTCGTCCGCAACGGCGGAAGTCAACTTCATGAAACCTTCCGATCGGCACTTTCAACAACTGAATGTCGGACGTCGGACCAATCTCATAACGTCGGACGTCGGACCATTCTCTCTTCCGCTTCCTCCAACACTTAGCCAAATTTTGAATTTTCCACGGCAGCGGCTGTCGGGTGGATCTCGAATCGGATGAGGGATCGTTCCGCCATCCGCAACGGTCGGAGGGGAAGATCATTGCTCCACCCGCAACTATGGGAGTTAACTCCATGAACTCGCCCGCAACAGTGAAATTTACTTCATCCAGTGGTCCGACTACTCACACTTGGGCGATTTTTCTGAGTTCGTTGCTGCCCTGCTGAAAAGAGAAGGTAATTCTACCTTCTGTCACTGCATATTCTTGGCCCATAGAGGCCCATTGCTGCAACTTTCGCTCTGATACCATACTGTCACGTCCCCGTCCCTCAACCGGCGAAGAGGACGCGATGAACACAATAAACACGGCCGGGCAAAATTCCCATGAACATAAAACAGAGTAGATCAATGCCGAAATTAAAGCCTAAACAACAGGCATAATTCTTTATTCAAGGATGCACAGTCCTTCAAACAATCAGCGGAAGTAATATAGACATTCCAGCATTGAACATAAATATAAATCACGGAGATGCAGTAAACAGCAGCACTTATCTTTCAATGAAGATTTCACCCGCAACCAGCTACGTCGCTGCAACGTTCCACCCAACCATAGGCCAGCTTGCTCATCAATCTCTCAGCAACGCTGCCACCCTCGAGCTGGGCATGATTCCTCCGAAATAAGAGTCAATTGCAGGCTTGTACATAGCCAAGGGGACATAAATAGCAAACCAATCACAGCTGGGTTTCACAGGCTGTCCACAGACAAGCCAAGCCAGCACATTCAATGGACAACCACTGCATACCAGCAGCCATATCAACCCTCCACAGCTCTGTGAAGAAGGAAAAACAACCAGGGACAGCCCCAAACAATGGATGACCACAGCTTAAACAGGGAAAACAAATTCTTCAGTCATTATTGGCCCTATCGTGGCCAAAATGACTCTCACTCGAATTTACAATGGCCCCCAAACGTAACAGCAAATACATTCACCACATGGGGAAGACTACAGCCCCGAAATCTACCAGTGAGCATAACTTATAGCAGGGAAAACGACCCAATAAAACTGTGAGACAGCCAAAAACGTGAATGGCCCTTCACAGTGAGTCGTGGATGCAAGAGCACGGCTCTCAGCTCACTATGTGCGCCCCAAACAGAAGAATACCAGGGCGTGGGTAACCAATCCGACCCAGCAAGGAAAGGGAACAGAAAATGGAGGCCCTGCGTGAGTAAAAGCAGCTCCGTTTTTGCCCGTGGATGCACCACTAATAGGAAGGACACGAATTTGCAGGTCGTGGGTGCTCAGCAATTCGTGGAGAGAGGAGGAAGAATCTGTGTGAGACCAAAAACGCCCCCCAAAACCTGTGCGTGAGGAGCCAACAGACCAAAAATCGTGGTAGGGTGAACTGACCAAGGATGAGTGCGTGAGGGAGAAGAATGGACAGATGTGGGTGGAGTGAGCAAGTGGGTAAGGCTGACAGCCTGCCACAACCACCACCACTTCAGCAATAACTCCCCCAACCACTAGCTGAAGCATTAAAGAGGTTAACAAGGTTGGATGAGACAAAAAGGGTGACAAATAACAAGGTGGTAAAACACATGGGTTTTTCTCTCATAACCAAGGTTTGACATCCCCCACCCCTTATCCTTCGGAATCCATGCCCTTTTCATTCAACGTTGCACTGCCGTAGCTGGTTGTGGTTTTAGTTTTATTTGATGTGCGGTTTTACATGATGCCACATTAAAATGTGCCGGATAGCACTACATTCCATCGGCAATTATCCCCATTGCCAAAACATACATAACCAAATCGATGGTGGGGCTTTTGCCTTGAGCTCCTCACCACGATTAATTACAATATATACATCATGCATATGGGGTCGAAACCGGGGACATGACACTCTTCATAAACGCTATGATACCATGTTTGGGTACATAGGGTACTCCCAAAAGAATGAACACCTTGAACAACTAATTCACACAAATATATCACAAATCAACACACCAATGTTTGCCACATGGTTAAAACCCTTGAGAGGGAAATAGTCCATAGCCCCAGCCAAATAGGTACTTGGAGCAATTTATTATGCAAAAGAAAGAAAGTTACATATGAGCTTCTTATAATCGATCAATTAGCTAAGGACCCTCCATGCTCTTTAAATAGATATCATGGACAAATTGGTTGTTAAGCCATGGATAAATGGTAGGCATGATTTAAGAGAAGCTGAACCGTCGGATCACTTTATGTCTAGAGCATATCATGACCATCGGGTTATAATATTTACAAATGCATACTAAAGAAACACACTTTACCTAATGGATATATTACACAAGTTGATCTTAACTAACTCCTAAGCGTCTAAATATCCTAACAATACACCTTACATTGGTAACCTTCACTACTGCTATAAAATTGTCATAATTAGAACTATCATATTGTATTATTGCTGCTATATTTATATGAGTCATCATACTTGAATGAAAGGTTATTGGTTGGTTAAATACTGCAATTCAATTGTATATAGTTACATGGCTAATGATATCTTGTATGCTAAATTGCTACTGGATTACGTTGCTACTAATTCCATATATCTTGAATTGAATACATTGACTTGATATCATTTACATTTGCATCTATAAGAAATCAATCAACTTAGTATGTATTTTTCATTTATAGAAGTGATTGATTAAAAGGCACTGGTCACTAATACAATTGTGTAGAAGATATAGTTGTTTGTCCTTGTAATTAAATAGAAAGAAGGTTCCCTACAACCAAATTCATTTTCCATGGCACTAGAGTCCATGGCTAAGTTGCCCGAAAGACCAGAATAGGCGTTGTGCCATGAAAATTTTGGTACAGAACTGTGTGGTAGAGATTAGAAATGTGTTACCAGTTACCACTACCAGCCATAAAGATAGGTCCAATGGAAACCTATTTCTACAGCTGGAAAAGAATTTCCATGCCATACCAATGTCCATACAACATGTTTTCTTCTCTACATCCACCTGTTTTGACTTTGTTTGACTCAGGTTTTTACTAGACTTGACCAAAAATGCTAGTAAAAGTTGACATTTCCTTTATATTTCCTTTTCTATACTTTTACTTAAATTTTTAAGATTACCACTTACTGTTCTAGTACGTTTGAGAAAGTTTCCAACCTCGTTAGACTTCATATGGAGAAAGTAGAATTTCATACTCCATTCAAAATTCAACAGACTTAACAATTTAAAGGATTTCAAGATTGGCAAGATTACAGTTGTTTGATTGGACTCTATCATGTATCAAGGAATGGGATTGGCATTTAATCAATAGCACCAATCCCTCTATGTAACCCGATGTTGGTGCCATTGATTGTTTAATTCCTCTATCATGGCCTTAGCAAAAATGTACCCTTCATTGTACCAAAATCCTTTCTTTTTCATTAGATTTTTCTATGATATTTTAAGGATTGTATTATGCAGTTTCATCAAAATTTAATGGTGTTAATCGATGTCTTTTGAGTATTGAGGTAGAGCCAAAGGAGGAGGGTGATACTAATGGTGAGGATCCCAATATAAGCGACGGTGGAAGTTTGCTTGTAATTTAAATGTTCTTGCTCATTTATCTCCTTTCTTTCAAAGTTCCAATATAATGTGCTTCTTATAAATGAGTGGTCATGTTTCCAATGTGTTTCAGATTTGGAATCACATACTTGTTTCCCCGTATTGTGTAACTTAGGTCCACAACCATAAATGGAATTGATTTAACTTCATTGCATTAAATTTGTGGCACTTCTGTGAAATTCCCTAGCCATTATTTCACTAGAATTCAATAAACCCTTTTTCAAAGCTAATACTAAATTTCAAATTGGAAGCAAGGCAATACTCATTGTAAAGGGAAATGTGTAGTAATAGGAAGAAGATAGACATTACCAACAAAGGACAGACCAAGGAATATTATAGTCAAACAAAAAATATGTTAAAAGAGAAACCGAACTTAGTGAGTTCTACTTGTGAGTAATCAACTGTAGGAGATGTAGATCTAGTAGGGGCAACATGACCATTTACAACATTATTGATAGATGCATCTACAAAAGGATCAGGTGTGTTTCCACCATCCTTATTTTTTTCATTTTCCATAAGCTCCACCTCCTCCTCTTCTATCAATTGAACCATAAGAGGTTAGCATACCCAGAGATGCCTACAAATTCATACATCTTGAATGGAGTGGCTTACTAATATAAATTCCTTCATAACAAAAAAAAACAAATATCTAATTGTGGTAAAAAACAAGCAGAAGTTGTGAAGAGAATTCTTATACTATTGTTTAGTACTCTTATTTGATGCTTATGTATGGTTGATTGGATGTCTTTGATACTTGATTCTTGGTCAATGGATATCATCTTCAATTGTCTCTTGATAGTAAATTATAATCAGGTAATACCTTTGTCTATTATATTGGATGCTTGTCATTGAAAACTTTAATAGTGTGCATGTTTCTGAAATTTGGTTGTGTTACTCTTAATCTTTGTAATAGCCGAGTTTGTAAGGACTATTAGGAGGAAAGATGAGAAATAAATAATATAAAAGGGGTCAAGAAAGATCCACTACGGTCCCCAAGTCTATGTGGAATATGCAATGGGAGAAAAAATAATGATGGAAACATCATAAGTAATGATTCTCACAACAATCCCATGCTCATAGCTCTGCAGTTTTATCCCCGAACTTCCTCCCCTAAACTGTTTGTTTAGTTTTTTTTTAAGTAAAAAAAATGTATTAATATGTGCACTACAAAATCATTCTAGATTATTTAGTGACATTTTATTCATATAGTAAGACAACATGAATATTTCCTTTGTTTTTTGTTTTATATTGTTTGATAGGATGGTGGTATTAACAATGTCCACACATTTCCAGTAAAAACCTATTTATATGTGTATTTAATATATTTCTATCTTAAACTTTAAAATTTGTGTGTTTTTTTCATTTTAATACAATGGTTAAAGAATTCTTGTCGAATACAAACACAAGTTTTCACATCAGTGAGGCAATGGTATTGTAATATAGCATTTAAATGCGAGTTGATATTCTAGTGGAAAATGTGTGCTGGATAGATTGATTGTTGATTTCCTTCATAGGACATGTGGAATGTGACTCCAGAACCACATCTCTTGGTGGAATTACCCCAAGAACACACTTTCCAGACAACATTAGCTGATTTAATTGTATGCCCATTTTTTATTTCATAACGTATTTTGATATTTTCCATGCCTAGCAAAACGACCACTTGTGTATAGGTCTAGGAATGGATTATTTATTTAATTTATAAATTTAATTGCCAGCTAACAGAATGGTTTTCTGTTTATTAGGACAACTCTTTGCAAGCGGTATGGGCCAATGGACTTGGAGAAAGGCGATTGATAAGGTAAGGGTTCTTTCATTGCATAGGAATTATTTTTTTATATGACTTGCTTGTACTTGTCGTATAATATAAATTTTCTATTTTCATTTCTAGCCTCTTCATCATGCTTCCTATCCAATGTTTGTATAGAAACATAAGAATATCAGACTTAATTGTCTATTTTGTGTTCTTGCTTTACCATTCCCTTCTTTTATCACTCTTATGTTCTCTCTGTGCATTTCCCATCTCTGTTTTTTAACCACTTTCCCTCTATCAGAACTATTTGTTTTCAGGTTTCGGCTCCATTTCTTCATTGTTTCTTTAAATTACTATTCAAAATTTTGTTTTATTTTTCATTTTCTACCAAAATCTTCGAAGTTTTTGTTCTTGTTTATTTTCTACCAAACCAAAATATTGCATGAGAAGCCCTTTTTAGGTGGAAATGGAGGTGCTTTTCCTATCATCCAAGCTTCGTCCAACCTTCTCATGGGGAAGAGAAGTCTCGAGTTTTAAAACCTAGTAAGAGAAATTATCCTTTATCCTCCATATCTGAAGCTACCATTTGTAGTTATATTACAAGTGTATTATGATAGATTTCTTTGTTTGGCATGGGAATCTTTGTTGGCCCTTGAAATAGAGGTATATTTCCATTCTATAGCATTTGTCTTGTAGTAATAATTTTTAGGAATTGTGGTGACATTGCCACCTCATGGCTCTTGTTTGACAAATATCTAATGTCTATCTTAGGATTTTCCTATTGAAGATTTCTGAAGTGGATCTAGTTATTAAGGAGCAGATTGGGTTTGAGCCATTCAACCCTATCTACTCTTTAATTAGTAAATTATCCATGAGATCCTCAATTCACCCCATCTTCCTAACTTGGATTTGTTAGGCAATAATTACAGCTTTTATGCCATTTTAAATCTTAATTCATCTTTCATTTTTTGTTTTATAAGATCTGAAAATTTCTGTCATTTACATGTGTTAAACTCATCCCTAAAACATCAAATCACATGGTAGGTTTGCCCCAGTTTGTGGCTCTAAATTACCTTTTGGAAATATGCTCTGTAGTGTTGACTAAATCTAGTCTAAAACATAATTAAAAGGTCCATGAGACTACACATCAATCACAAGAACTTATTGAAGATCCAAAACCGTGGAAAGGAATGTGCCTTTCCACTGTTTTTTATTTTTTTTAAACCTCCTAGTTTTGTCTCAATATCGACGAACTTTCGTCATGGGTATTACAAAACCATCGAAATCCTGAGTTTCTTTCCATGATCACCGTCTTCATAGCGATGCAGTTTCATGGAAAAATTACAGTTCAACTTGTAGATTTCATCGATAGAGATTGATTTTCCGCGGTTTCGCATGGAAAAAATTTCTATTCAAATTCCATAATTTGTGGATAGAGAGACAAATGTTCGTCGAAACTATTTCACAGTTTTGCGTGGAACCAAAATTTTGCCTAGCAGTTTTTGGCCATATTTTCGTCTCTATATCGACGGAACATCATCGCAAATTTCATCGATAGAGTTTGGTTTTCCACGTTTTTGCATGGAAGAAATTTCTATTCAAATTCCAAAATTCGTTGATAGAGAGACAAAAATTTGTTTAAATTGTTCCATGGTTTTGCGTGGAAAGTAGATTCTGTCTATCAGTTTTTGGCCATATTTTCGTCGTTATAGCGACGAAAATTTTTCGGTAGAGTGATGAAATGTAGAAAATGAATTATTGAAAATAAATTTCAAGGACACTGTACAGAAGACACGTGGTAGACAGTTTTCATCTCCATATCGACGGATTGTAAAGTTTGTTGTTAGATCCATGAAATAAGTGCCACGAAACATGAGGACCATTATTGTTGCAATTGAGACGATAAAACATGGAAATAGCAATGAAAAACCGTTGCAATTTTGATATTATGTATTAGTGTGGTAAGATAAAATTGATTACTAGTGCACTTGAATTAATTGAAACAAACTCACTACCCCCATCCTTCTACAAATAAACCTCACAATCAATGCATTATAAGCCATGGTTATTACATTATTTAACTAATTCATGTCATCCACTACAATAGGCTAATATACATGTTGTATTTCATGGTATAGACTCTCAACCTCCTTATACTATTATATCAAGTCATTTTCCTTGTGAAATCCATTCATCAAAGGATTGTAAGTATGAATATTTGGTTGATCACAACCATTTTCCTTCGTATGCTTCACTAGTGCAAGATAGATGACAACCTTTCCTCCTTTGAAATGTCCATCATTTAAGGTAGCATATGTTACTTCATTTGGTGTCAATCATTTTCAGTTAGGGATTGTGGTTAATTAATGGAATACTTAAGGATAGATTACATGAAAATTTGGATCTATATAGCCATATTTTTCTCTGATCTATCTACAATATTGACATGGTTCACTAATTCATATAAGAAGTGTTGTAGGAATTAGAAAGGTGTCCTTTCCATCATTAACATAATAATACTAGAATATAGATGGTATATACCTATAATTTGTTTGATAATTATAAAGAGATGGAGGGTTGACATTGTAGGTTAAAAACTAGACTTATAAGGAAATGGGGGTCACATCATATTCATATGGTCCATCAAGCAAAGTATTAGATTTTGATTAGGAGAATAGTTTCAATGGTATAATATTGGTCTAAAAAACATAGGTTAATGATTCAAATTCCTTTTATCTTTATAAGAATTGCATATGGTTGGAAGAGGCACTAATGATAAAAAATCTTAATATTTAAAAGGTTTATATAGGTTCATGTAGGTTTTCTCTAGGTAGGACCTTAACCAATGTATTAATGAATTTTCAAAATTATGGAGAGCATATAGATTAAATGTAACACAGTATATCTCTTCTCATTATTCTAATATCCCTAGTTACCTAATTGATATGTCAATTAAGAAAGTAGATTTGTAAGGCATACCACCATTGAAATTTTATCTCATATGATCTCCATGAGAAGAGAGATCATAAATCCAACCAAGAAAGAAACAAGAAATAAATGTTTGAATGCATATGATATATCTCTTAGTAAGGCAAGAAACAACAACGAGTCATATCATGATATGAGTAGTTACAAATAGTAGATAAAAGAGAAAATATCTTGTGTAGAATCATAAGAGAGTCTATGAAAATAGAGTAATTTAGTACAATTATTTTATCCTTTTGGTATCCTTACTTATTGACATGGGACCTTGAATGATATATAAGTAATTTGATCAAGTAACTGGTAAATCCACCTAGGTATAAATGTAGTAGATGTCGAATAGAAATAATACTATGTTTGGATATTGTAACCTCAACATCTAACCTCAAATGAAAATGGAATCCCTTAGGTGGTAAGATAAAATTGATTACTATTGCACTTGAATTCATTGAAACAAACTCGATGCCCCCATCCTTCTACAAATAAAACTCACAATAAATGCATTATAAGCCATGGTTATTACATTATTTAACTAATTCATGTCATCCACCACAACATGCTAATATACATGGTCAATTTCATGGTATACCCTCTCAACCTCCCTATAATTTGTATCAAGTCATTTTCCTTGTGAAATCCATTCATCAAAGGATTGTAAGTATGAATATTTGGTAGATCACAAGCATTTTCCTTCATATGGTCCACTAGTGCAAGAAAAATGATAACTTTGCCTCCTTTGCAATGTCAATTATTCAAGGTAGTATATGTTACTTCATTTGGTGTCAATCATTTCAGTTAGGGATGATGGTTAAGGGAATACTTAAAGATAGATTAGAGGAAATTTTGGATCTATATGGCCATCTTTTCCTCTGATCTGGCTACAAGATTGTCATTGTTCACTAATTCATATAACAAGTGTTGTAAGAATGAGAAAGGTGCCTTTCCATCATTAATTGCGCCAAGAGGCGCTCTGTAGCCCAGTATGGGGGAGATCTTGTAACATTATGTAATGTTACTAACATGTCGGCAAAAAATAATAGTGATAGTGAATATTATGGGAGAGATCTTGTAACGTGATGTAACGTTTGTAACATGTCGGAAAAAAATAATAGTGATAGTGAATATTATGGGAGATATTTTGTAACACAAAATAAAAAATAATATCACTTTCATAAAATTATTTTTATTAATAAAAATTAAATTTTCTAACAGGCCAAAATAAATGTCGGCCACGAAAAAAATCTAATATGGGGGAGATGTTGTAATCTTCCTACCTAACAAAACAATAAAAAAGTAAAAATTTAATTATCCATAAAAAAAATATGTGGGTCAAGAAAAAAACACAAAATTGAAGTATCCACAAAAAAATGTTGGCCGTGCACATGGTTTTAAAACCATGTGCAAGGCATTCTAAACAACCGATGGTTTTATTGTACATGGCTTAGCAGGCTTTGCACATGGTTTTAAAACCATGTGCAAGGCCTCCTAAACAACCCATGGTTTTATTGTACATGGTTTAGGAGGGCCTTGCAAATGGTTTTAATACCACGTGCAAGGCCTCCTAAACAACCCATGATTGTAGGAGTGGGGAAACGATGCAATGTTTGTTCCTAACAAAATAAAAAATATTATATGTCGGCCATAAATAATATAAAATATTAACAATAATAAAATTATATGTGGACCTTAAATAAAAAGATGTGTCTTTTGGTTTGAATCAAATCAATTTATACCTAAGAAGAGGTTTGCACCTCTAGATATTTGATCCATCTCGGCACTTGATAGAGCCTAGGATTTGAATCTACGATGGTTAATACCTACAATACTAGCTAGTATATACCTATAATTTGTTTTATAATTATAAATAGATGGAGGGTTGACATTATAGGTTAAAAAATATACTTATAAGGAGATGGGGGTCACATAATATTCATATGGTCCATCAAGCAAGGTATCATATTTTCATTAGGAGAATAGTTTCAATGGTATAATACTGGTCTAAAAAACATAGGTTAATGGTTCAAATTCCTTTTATATTTATAAGAATTGCATATGGTTGGAAAGGTACTAATGATAAAAATTCTTAATGTTTAAAGGGTTTATGTAGGTTCTTGTAGGTTTTCTCTAGGTAGGACCTTAACCAATGTTTTAATGGATTGTCAAACTTATGGAGAGCATATAGATTAAATGTAACACCGTATATATTTTCTCATTATTCTAATATCCTTGATATATATCTTAGTAATGAAAGAAAGATTAACGAGTCATATCATGATGCCAGTAGTTACAAATAGTAGATAAAAGAGAAAATATCTTGTGTAGAATCATAAGAGATTCTATGGAAATAGACTAATTTAGTACAACTATTTTATCCTTATGGTATCCTTACTTATTGACATGGGACCTTGAATGATATATAAGTAATTTGATCAAGTAACCGGTAAATCCACCTAGGTATAAATGCAGTAGATACCGACTAGAAATAATATTATGTTTGGATATTGTAACCTCAACATATAACCTCAGATGAAAATGAAATCCATTATGTGGTAAGCTAAAATTGATTACTAGTACACTTGAATCCATTGAAACAAACTCACTGCCCCCATCCTTCTACAAATAAACCTCACAATCAATGCATTATAAGCCATGGTTATTACATTATTTAACTTCACGCCATCCACGACAATAGGCTAATATACATGGTTGATTTAATGGTATACCCTCTCAACCTCCTTATAATTTGTATCAAGTAATTTTCACTGTGAAATCCATTCATCAAAGGACTGTAAGTATGGATATTTGGTTGATCACAACCATTTTCCTTCATATGATCCACTAGTGCAAGATAAATGACAACTTTGCCTCCTTTGCAATGTCCATTATTCAAGGTAGTATATGTTACTTCATTTGGTGTCAATCATTTTCAGTTAGGGATGATGGTTAAGGGAATACTTAAGGATAGATTAGATAAAATTTTCGATCCATATAGCCATCTTTTTATCTTATCTAGCTACAATATTGTCATGGTTCCATCATTAACACCTACAATACTAGCTGGTATATACCTATAATTTGATTGATAATTATAAAGAGACAGAGGGCTGACATTGTAGGTTAAAAACTATACTTATAAGGAGATGGGGGTCACATCATATTCATATGCGCCATCAAGCAAGTTATTAGATTTTCATTAGGAGAATAGTTTCACTGGTATAATACTGGTCTAAAAAACGTAGGTTAATGGTTCAAATTCCTTTTATATTTATAAGAATTTCATATGGTTGGAAAAGGTACTAATGCTAAAAATTATTAATATTTAAAATTATTATATAATTTCTTGTACGCTTTGTCCAAGTAGGACCTTAACCAATGTATTGAATTGTCAAACTTATAGAGAGAATATAGATTAAATGTAACATTGTATATATCTTCTCGTTATTCTAATATCCCTAGGTATAAATCCAGTAGATACCTACTAGAAATAATACTATGTTTGTGTGGAAATTGAACCCAGGTGTTAGAACAATTACACTCACAAAAATTGCCAATTACACATGCAAATTACACACAAAGGAGACTAAATATGGAGCATAAAACTAATCTGTATTGAATAAGTGTACAATAGCCAACCTTGTGAAGTCATAGGCTGCCACAATAAATAATTACATGAGATATTTGAATGCATTGGGATGCTATTCGAATTGGTCAAAAGAAGGCTTACTAAAACTAAGAAAATCCCCCACATGTGCATAAAGCAGCTTCCAAATCTGTCTCGAAGCTCACGAATTGGAAAAATAAATTAGGGAGGCTAATAGGTGATGGAAGGACAAATCATACATGATTTTTTTAGGAGGAAAGAGTGGAGGATGATGGGGACAAAAAACAAGTTAACTTCACCTAGTAAAACTTTCCTAATTGCCTTAAAACTCAGTAAAAGCAGCAATAAAGCAGAAAAAGCAGATATGCACTAAGAAGTCCAGGAATAAAGCATAAATGATTCCAAGGGGTTTCCCAAGTGCTCCATGAGTCAATTTTAGCAAGTTTTACCATCTAGGACATGTGGAGGACAACTTGCATAGAGTGGAATATGGAAACTAGGCAAATAAGACAAAAATGCAGATAATTAATGTCTAAGGTAGCTAACTATGGGTTGATTATTCTAAATCCCCCCCCTTAAGCTTGAATTATGAATAAAATATCAGAAAGTAATAGGTCCTAGCAACAAGGCTTAGTCACCCTTTACATACTGCATATCCATTGTGTGTCCATTTAACCAAGGAAAGAGGCAAAAACCCAGTGGGAAAAATCCTCCCTTAAACATGGACAGTAAAACAAAATTTGAAAATCTTGTCATCAATCATGCTTCATAGCATGATCAGCAATCCCCAGTAGTGATTTGTGATTGCAGAAATTCTTCTCACAAAAAACTTTGGTGAAGATGTTTTCTACTTGTTTTGAAGATGAACAGAAGAGTAGGTGAATGGTGCCATCATGCACAAGCTGTCTAATGTAGTACATATGGATCTCAATATGTTTGGTTCTCTGTCTCTGAACTGGATCATTGCAGATTTGAATGGTACTTTGATTATCACAATATATAGTAGATGAGTATTCTGATTCGAAACCACACTCACCAAGTAACCCCTGCAACCATAAACATTGAGTTGCTGCATTTACAACTCCTCTGTACTATGCTTCTGTAGACGAGAGTGCAATGGCACTCTGTTTCTTGCTTGACTAGCTGATTGGTCCTTCAACAAGCATGAACACATATCTTGATGTTGAATTTCGATCTGTGTTTTCACCTACCCAATCACCCTCAGTAAACCCTATCAAATCAAGATCAGATTTAGCTTTGTAGAAGATCCCATGAGTCCTTGTTCCCTGAACAAAGTTAAGGATCCTTTTGGCTACTCTCCAATGGATCTCATGAGGCTGATACATGTATATTGAAGCCACACTTACTACATAATAAATATCAATTCGAGTATGTGTAAGGTAAAACAAACACCCAATTAGTTGCCTATACAGTGTATTATTTACCATAGGTGAAGAATTTGCTTCTTCAAGCTTAACTCCTGAAAGAAAGGGAGTCTTTCTTGGATTGCAATATTTCATGTTGAACTTGTTTAGAAAATCCAAATCATACTTGTACTTATGTACTTTTATTCCATGTTTGGTTTGAGCAATCACGAGACCCAAGAATTGGCTCAATAACCCCAAATCAGTCATAGAAAATGCATGGTTCATTGCATCCTTCAAGGAGGAAATTTCATCCTTCGAGCTTCCTGTAATGAGAAGGTCATCCACATACAAGACAATAATAATAAAATAACCATGAATCAGCTTCAAATAAACATTAGTATTAGACTCACATTGAACAAAATTCAATGATAGCAGAAAGCCATCAATCTTGGCATACCAAGCCCTGGGGGCTTTCTTAAGCCCATACAATTATTTCTTTAGCCTTCGCACAAGAGATGGATTAGAAAAAAATCCTTGAGGATGCTGCATGTGAATCTCTTTAGTAATATATCCATTCAGGAAAGCACACTTCACATCCATGTGATGTACCTCCCACTGCTTCGAAGCTGCAATGGCTAAGGCTAGCCTCATGGAGTCCATCTTTGCCACTGGTGAAAAGGTCTCATTGTAGTCTATGCCATGTACCTGTGAGTAGCCCTTGGATACCAATATTGCCTTATATTTCAAATGTGAAACATCAGAATCAAAATTAGTTTTGAAAACCCACTTACATTGAACTAGCTTCCTCCCTGGGGGAAGATCAACCAGCTCCCAAGTGTTATTCTTCTGGAGTGAGATGAATTATTCTTTCATGGTTGTTTTCCATATTGGATCATGTGCTACATCTTCATATTTTTTTGGGTCTAATTCAACCATAAGATAGGATTTCTCTGCAAACAAAAGGTCTTTCATACACAGGGCACTCTCAAACTGAGATCTAGTCCTCCTAGAATCACTAGGATTTCCAGCTAGTTTCCCAGCTGCATGAATGGTATTTTCAACCCATTTTGGTCTTGTAGGAATGTTAGGATATGAAATTAAATCATAATTATCAGACATATCAGAATCAGCAAACTCATTTATCTCTTCACTTACATTTAGTGGTTCTGGTGGTAAAGAAGACTCTCCAACTTCAACTGTTGCTAAAGGCTCTTCTTGGAACTGAACACTCCTTTTAATGAATGCTTTGTTTGTGCTCAAATTGATCATATTGTACCCTTTTGAATCTTTAGATTACCCAACAAATATACACTCTTGGCTTTGGGGTTGCAAAGCCTTCCTCTTTTCTGTTGGAATTCTAGCCCAAGCCCTTGAGCCAAAAATCCTGAAATGGGTCGCATCTGGCTTGTGCCCACTCCATGCTTCGAAAGGAGTCATACCATCAAGTTGTTTATGAGGCACCCTATTTTGAATATAGGCTGCACATTTTATAGCTTCAGCCCAAAACTTTGGTGGAAAAGTCTTAGCCTCCATCATGCAGGCTGCCATCTCTTTCAGTGATATGTTCTTCCTCTCAGCAACACCATTTTGCTGTGGTGTGTAAGGGATAGAATGTTGCATCTGACTACCTGCATCTGCACAATATTGAATGAACTCAGACTTGACATACTCACCACCATTGTTAGATCTAAGGACCTTGATTTTTCTCCCAGACTGTTTTTCAACCAAAGCCTTAAAGACTTTGAAGAGGCCAAAAACTTTAGACTTGTGTTTCAGGAAGTAAACCCAGCAGTACTTGGAAAAGTAATCTATGAATATCAATGCATATTTGGCCTGACTCATTGACATATGAGGAAATGGGCCAGCAACATCACTGTGGATCAACTCAAGAGGTGCAGAGGTTCTCTCATGACTAGCTTTCTCAAATTTATGCTCTGGGTGTTTTCCTAAGATGCAACCTTGACAGACTCCTTTGGAAAACTTAATCTTTGCTAACCGTATGACCATTTCTTTTTCACTAATATTATAAAGATACTTATAGTTAAGGTGGCCAAATATTTCATGCCAAAGCTTGCTTTCCTCGTTAGCATGAATTAGAAGAGTAGAGGGGTTTGAGTAGGGTAGGAAATGTGAGAACATGTATAACTTTGAAGTGTGATTTGCAACTCCTTTTGCAATGACTTTACCACTTGAGATCTCTATGATCTCAAATTCATCAGGGGAGAATATGACCTTCTTTGGAGACCTTATGTGGGTCATCTGATACACCGATAAGAGGTTAGAGGCAAGACCTGGAACATACAATACATTGCTGAACTTACCATGGTCAAGATTAATCCTCCCTTTTCCCAAAATTTCAATGAGAGAGTCATCTCCCAGTACTATTGGTGGACCTTTCAGCATGTCAAGTGAGGTGAATTCCTCCTTGGTCGAAACCATATGTCTTGAAGCTCCAGAATCAATGATGAAACTAGGTGAGCTTGATGTGCCAGCAACCAATCCATGAACTCTCTCTTTGTCTTCTGAATTTGATCCTCCTTCCCTCTTCTTTGAGCTATCAGGAAGGGAGATGCCATTCTTCTCCAGGAGTTGAGTCAGCATGTCAATTTTCTTCTTCATGCAGGATCTCTCAGGATGATTGCCCTTACTTCAGTATGCGCACTTTCTCATTTCTCCTTTGTTCTTCTTCTTCTGGGGGTTCTTCTTGGAATCTTGGGGCTCCTCTAGAGACTTGTTCTTGTCTCTCTTTTTCTCAGGTGGCTTCTTATCTTTCTTCTTTCCTTTTGAATCCAACCTCGAATCTCCAGCAACCAGAGCTTGGTCTTTGGAAGGTTTGATGGTGCCCATCATCACTAATTTATCTTGTTCTTGTGTGAGAGATTCCATGAACTCTTGAAGTGTAGGCATCTTCCAGGCTCGAGCTGTCAACTTGGTGGCATGGAAGGTCAAAACAAACATTGAATAGTCAAGGCCAAGCTTCAAGAGTATGGCCAAAACCAATTTATTCTCCTTCTTTTCAATTCCACACTGTTTTAGCTGCAAGACAAGGGCTTTAAACTTGGAAAAATAGAGTTGCAGGGATTCGAAGCTGCAGGGACTCAAGGAGATCAATTCATTCTTGATTTGATGTCCTCTAATCTCATCTATTTTACCAAAAATCTCAACAAGATATCCCATACTTCATTTGGTGATGTCAATCCATCAAGATGGAAAATGAGGTCTCTGGATATGCTCAGACACGGGAGACCATAGGCCTCATCCCTCCTGTTGTGCCATTTAATTTTCTCTGCAGCTGCATTGGTCTCTGCTTATGTTACCATAGTCACTCTGTAAAGGCGTTTTTCTCTCAACAGTATCTCCATCTCTTCTTTCCATTCAAAGAAATTAAATGGAGTCAAGATGATCTTCTGAGATTGATCCATAGCTCAGAAATTGTCCCTTCAGTCAGCAGAATGCTCCTAGTTAATGATGTCAAACCTGCAATAACAATATGAATGAGATAAATCGATCTACAAAGGCTCTAATACCATGTGGAAATTTAACCCAGGTGTTAGAACAATTACACTCACAAAAATTGCCAATTACACATGCAAATTACACACAAAGGAGACTGGATATGGAGCAGAACACTAATCTGTATTGAATAAGTGTACAATATCCAACCTTGTGAAGTCATAGGCTGCCACAATAAATAATTACATGATATATTAAAATTCATTGGGATTCCATTCGAATTGGTCAAAAGCAGGCTTACTAAAACTAAGCAAATCCCCCATAGGTGCATAAAGCAGCTTCCAAATTTGTCTAGGAGCTCATGAATTGGTAAAATAAATTAGGGAGGATAATAGGTGATGGAAGGACAACTCATACATGCTTTTATTATGAGAAAAGAGTGGAGGATGACGGGGACAAAAAACAAGTTAACTTCACCTAGTCACACTTTCCCAATTGCCTTAAAACTTAGTAAAAGCAACAATAAAGCAAAAAAAGCAGATATGCACTAGGAAGGCCAGGAATAAAGCATAAATGATTCCAAGAGGTTTCCCAAGCACTCCATGACTCAGTTTTACAAATTTTGACCATCTAGGACACGTGGAGGACAACTTGCATAGAGTGGAATATGGAAACTAGGAAAACAAGACAAAAATGGAGATAATTAATGTCTAAGGTAGCTAACTATGGGTTGATTATTCTAACAGTTTGGATGTAACCTAAACATCTAACCTCAGATGAAAATTAAATCCCTTATGTGGTAAGCTAAAATTGATTACTAGTGCAATTGAATCCATTGAAAGAAACTCATTGTCCCCATCCTTCTAAAAATAAAGCTGGCATTCAAATCCTTAGAATCCATGCTTATTATATTATTTTACTTCATGTCATCCAACACAATTGGATACTATTTCATTTACTTTTGATGCATTTCTTTGGTTCCCTCCAACATTCCTTTCGTCCACCTACATGACTCATAGTACGATGGTCCTTCCCCTTGGGAAAAAATGAAAAAAAAAATGGGACCCCTAACATAAATTTTCACATTTTATCTTATGCGAATAGTTTTTCCGGGAAAGGGCAGAATTTTATTTTTTCAAAGTCCAACATTTACTTGATTTGATTCTGGTATTCAACACCATGAAAGATGAAGCTAAGTTGTTGGGATATATTGAGGTGAACTTTTTGAGATGTAACTTAAGTTTCGCGTTCTACGTTATTGCAGGTATTTTATCAATGCTTTTGTGAAAACGACATAAAAATTTAAAACAACAAACACTAAAAACATTATGTGGTTTCTTTTTTGACAGAAATCAAAATAGTAGTTCCTCTGCTACAAAATTTTAAGTGTAATACGCATTTCATTTTGCATTTTGTAAAAACTTTTATCATATGCTTAGTAAGTGTAATACACATTGTGTGGTTTCTTTATTCACAAAAATCAAAATAGTGGTTCCTATGCTACAAAATTTTAAAAATTCTGTAAAAATATTGGTTACCTTTAGGCCTAACCGTGGATTGTGGGGGCTCTTCCTAACTGAGTCGTGGACTATTTTAAATTCATTTAGCTGGGTTGTGATTGTTTTATGACCATTAGATTTGGACTACACTTTCCCACTACTGCAAGACCATTACCTTATTCATATTTGGTGTTTCCTGTGTAAAACTTGTTCTGCTTGCAACCTCTAAGGCTGAGGGGTATTCACTCTTAGATACTGAGATATCTTGTTGGCTACTATATGTGTCTAACCTAAACCTACAACACTCTAACCCTCTCTCTCTCTCAAGTTATGACATATGTTCCTTTTAGGAGATAGTCCTTACAAATAGCGTTACCTTTTAATTTTGAAACTTGTTACATAGATTAATCATTTAAACAAATTTTAGTTAGCAATTGAGTGATGATAGCCTTTATTTGTTTGATTGTGTAGGCTTTGTACAAGTGGAGACATGGAGGTAAGTGATTGTTTGGAATTGAAGTATATCATTATTTTTATTTAATTTAATTTTTTTTTTAACAGAAACAAGTAGGTTTTATATTAATAAAATTGTGGCTGAGCCACCCAAGAGGTTACATCTGTGAGTTCTTTAAAAAACACAAAATTCCCCATCACAACAAATGGGAATGCTAATTTTATTTAATTTAAATTGTTTTTTTTAATAGAAACCGGAAAAAAAATTATATATAAAAAAAGCTGAGAATAACCATGTCCTTACAAGGTCCATAAAAAAAAATTGAGCTACCATAGAAGGAAAAACATAGGTTTCTAAGGTGTAAACAAAAAATTAAATGGTTCTAGACTTCTTGCTGAAACAAGTTAAACCCATGGAAGGGTACTTCCTTACAAATTGTTTGTTCAACAAAATACAAAAAAACATATAAATAGGAAAGTAGAACCTAAATCTTCTAAGATTCCTGGCCATGGGTCGGTTTCCCGACTGAGGGCTCTTCCATCTGTAAATATCCAACAACAAGGTAGTCTTGGAAGTGACTACATTGGGTCATGCTAGTAAGCTTCTGAATGTCCTCCTTGACAATGTCGACTTTCCCCATTAACTCATGCAGGTCTCTTGTGTTATTGTTGATTCTAGATGCATGAAATCCAAATTGATTTGAGATGTATTTAGTTTCTTCTACAAAAGTTCTATTACCATTGACACTAGTTCCAACCATTCTATAAATCCAGCGCATACCACTCAGCAAGTATGCGAGCGAAGACTTGATCTCTTTGATGTCCTTGGGGGTTTCCATCCTATCCTGAGCCTACATTACCAAGTGAGGCCAAGAAGGAGAGTTAAAACTACAAGAAGAAATTATACCTATTCTCAAGGAAGCCTAGGTGGAAATCTGATCCTGAAATAACCATGACAGTTCTAGTACCTCTTTGGTGGGAAGATGAACCAATTCACAATCAGTCTGAGAGCTGAGAAACCCTACAAAGAGGGATGAGGTTTCGTATTCCAGGGGAATGAGGAGAAGAGAGAACATATCCAAGTTGTAAGAGTGATGATAGGAGTTCATGATGATCACCAATCCCACGAAGCATGCGAGAAATTCATTATGGGATGCAATGTATAGGGGGAGGGACTTCCCATAAATCCCTTCAAATGGTCGATACCACCACCTTTCAATTCATGTCACATCAGAGGATGTGTGTTTAGAATGCAGAGAGGGAGGATGTCAAGGGGGGTGAAGGAGAGTAGGTTAGAAGACCCCCTAGGTGAACAATGGCTAAGGAACATATTTGTGGTGGTGTTGGTCTCTTATTGAGAAAATTCCCAACTTATTCTTAACTCCTTGATTTTCCATTCTATCTTCAAGGTCATTTTTCTTCCTTAGGATGTGGTATAAGGTGGCATGAAGGGTGGTGCTCATTCTGCTAATGTGCTCATACAATCATTTTTTGAATGATCTGTTTGGAGTCTCCAAAGATGATGATATTTCTGATATTTTTGTTTTTGACTAGTTCCATACAAGGTATAGGGCTAGCCATTCATATTCATTGTTGGTTTTTTGTCCAATCACCCAAGCATAGGTTTCCACTGTATTTCCTATGGGATCAAATATAATCCCACCCACACCTACCTCCCCAGCATTTAATTTAAATTGTTAGAACATAAGAATTTGTACTTTAATAAAAATATAATAGGCTATGGCTAATCAATACTATAATCATTTTTTGTAAAACAAGCAAAGCAGGTCATGACATGAAATAAAAAAAAATCTGATTATGAAATTTTCAAAAAGAACGCGTCAAAATGATCAAATAAGAAAGAAAGGGAATGCATCTCAGAAGGTAAATATTTAGAAATAGAACAATGTATTTCCTTGTGTAGTTATATAATGCTTATTTGTATTGTATGATGATGTTAGGAATATGTTTAATAACATTCTTGGCTACAATTATAAACAAGAGGAAAATACAAACAATAGCGAATAAGATTACACCTTCTATGCCTTTGAATGACTCTACTAGTTTTAACAAAGAAGCAAATGACAATGATACATTTTCCTCTTTTCAAGAGGATCAAGAGAAACATGAACAAGGTAAGCCCATTAATTCATATTTTTATATATCTTTATAGCTATAAATATTATGATTAAGAAATCCATAACACCTTTCTGTGACCTTCTTTTATAGAATATGTTCACAAACAACCATGCCATATGGACAACAATGTAGAAGAGGAATATCCATCGACAAAAAAAGAGGTGGGGCAACATGAATAAAAAGGTAAGCTCATTAATGTATAATTTTTTAGATCTTCATAAATAAAAAAATTTGACTTAGAAATCCATAACACCTTTACATGCCCTTCTTTTATAGAAGATGTTCACAAAGAACAATGCCAACAAGATATTAGTATACAAGGTGAATATCTCTCTACACAAGCATCGACAGAGAAAGTCAAGAAGGAAGGTAGAGGAGCAACTAAATGTGTAGAAATCAATAACTTGGTGGAAAATATTCAAATTCATATTAATGAAATGAACCAACCAATTGGTCCAAACTCCGTGAAGCTATCTTCATTACTAGGTGTGCTCGCAAGGGAAATGGTTCCAATCAATTATTTGGATTGTAGGCAGGTTTCAGATCAATTAAAGGAGGACTTGTGGAACATTATTAATGTTAGTATTAGACATTATGTGTATTTGTTTTCAACATTTCTATCTTTGTATGATTTCGAAGTTTATTTTCAAAACATGTATTACATCTAATCCCTTGTATGTTGCAGAAAAAATTCATAATCCCTCCAGTGCTTAAAGAACATTGTATGAAATACATTGGCCATAAGGAAAAACGTTATAGATATCGGTTGACCAAAAAATATAGTGACCCTTATGAGTCAATAGAGGAAATATTAAAAAAATTTCATCCAATTAGGATAAGTGAGAAAGTGTGGAGAGAATTCGTCCTATCACGAGCCACCACTGAATTCCTGGTAAGCAAAAAGTTCACATATTATATAATCAAGTTTTTTAGAATGTCTATTGGCTTGTAATGTTGACTTATATATGTTATTTTCAATTTATTTCTAGGATATAAGGAAAAAAAACAAGGAAAATAGATAAAAGGATAGGAACTTGCACACCTCTGTACATCGACGTTATCAACGGGTTGAAGATGATATGGTAAAAAATTGTGATGATATTTTATCTAATATGAGAAATATTAGAATATTTTAGTTTCATTGTAATGTCAAAACTTAACCATATTATTTTACATGTTGCAACTAGAAAAAATCTATAGCCTCTGATGATACAACTACAAGCATTACTAGGGAAGACTTATGGAAGAAGTGCCCTCAAAAGAAGGATGGCACTCCAATCGCACTAGATGTAGGAGAAACAATAATATGTTCTCAAACTTTTTAATTTAGATATTGATTAAAATTTCATTTTACATGTTGGAAATGTTTTCTTCTATGATATGATTTAATTGTATGTCAATGTTAGCAAAAAATTGAACAAGCACAAGTAGAATTTGCATCTCAAGACTTTGCATCTAGGGATGATTCCCTTGCCAAGGTACTAGGGTTTGATGCAAGAGGAATATGTCGTGATGTTGGCTTAGGAGTTACACCAACTAATTTTTTTGGAAAAAGTCCATACAAGGAGGTGCTAGCTGTAAGCCAAGATATAGTGAAAGAAAAAATAAAGGAAATCACATCTTTAAAAACAACAATAACTGAACTACTGAAAATAGTAGAATATATGGAGATAGAACATGTGGTCAACAAAGAAAGTGTGTTAGTGTCCAATTATTTACTCTTGACTCAATATACATATTTTCACACTAATGATCTGAATTCTAGCATATGATTGCTCATATAAACAATGTCCTACTATACAATATGCTCATGCTGAAATCACGCATGTGGTGGAGGTTACTTGTTTAATTATTATTTTAAATAAATTTTTTTCATCTTCTGAATATATATATATATTACATTGTGTTTCCTTGACAGAGTAATACAGGGGACATAACAACCCCTATGAACGAACTATTACAAAAGAAATTAACTTGAATGCATACTCCATCATCCCTAGTAAGTATTGAAAAATTTCATAATTTAGTTCAATCTTATTTTATTTTATCAATATATTAGAAATCATTGTTTGTTGGGTGCAGAGTCGTGCATCAAAATATGATGAACATTTGGTACAAAAACACCAATGGTTCCATCGAAACTGCAAATTGACAAAATTAAAACACCAATCCAGGTAAGATTGTAATTATTTAATCTAGGATCATCAATGTTTCAATTCTTATTTCCATGCATCTATCTTATTTTGTCTCATTTATTTGCAGGGTCAAGATAATGCTAATGAGTTGACAACAACTTCCCAATTGGGGCTGGAAGGAAAGAAATGATTTCTCATTCCATTAAACTCAAGGGTTAAAGTTGCAAGGGCGACAATACATAAGACTAACCCAAATGCAATGGTACATTATGTCCCTGTTGGAAAAGGCTATTATATTATGAATCCATCAAAATTTTTAGATCCACTATTTGAAAATATAGCTCTACCATGTCCCAGCAGTGCATTATGTAATCTAGCAGATGCTTTGTTGAGCTTCATTCCATGGCATAAGGATGGCATTGAACTATGTAACTAGTGCTTATACTGAGTGACTAGTGATTTCAGTGATGGTGTATCCACTGAGAATAATTGATTTATTGAATATTTATACTTAGATCAGGACATAGTTTATAATTTTTTTGTATTTCGAGATTAATATTTACATTTAATTAAAATTTTGGGAATAAGTTGCAATTATATGCCATGGGCACAATTTCTTATTTTGTAATACATCAGTATTATATAATCTTCACTGCATGTGAAATGAGATATTGTGTTGTGAGTATGTGGAATGAGCAGTCTATCTATCATATTTTCATTACTTTTTGTTTTTGTTTTTGTAAATTAGTTTATCCTTCTATTTCCTTCTATTGCCAAAAACAGACATTTATAGAAAAAAAACATGTTAATATAATTGATCTTCCACATTGTAGCAAGAATAAGAAAATGACAAAAATTAAATATTTAAAGGAATAAGCTTGCATCTGAGAAACAAATTCATATGCAATGATTAACAATAATATTAATCTGATTTCTTAACTCAATTGAGGCCAAGATCTTTTATGGTGTACAAATCATTTTGAATTTGAAAATCAAAACTAAGTTTAAATATAGACTACTCAATTTTCACATTGAAGTCACCATGTTATTACATTGCTCATTTTGTGATTGATAATGGTCTTGATGGATTCACCTTATTGGCCTCTACACATTGGGTATCTCACTTTCCAAGTTTGAAGTAAAAATGAAATCACCTTGGTGACCTAGGGTTATAGAGAATTGGTTAAGTGTTAGACAAAGGGTTTAGAGACCATTTGGAATTTTCCGCAAGGGGGTGTTCCTTTGATGATAAAATTCATTTGATGATATGGTCATGTTCATTATTGAAATGGATATCTAGTAATTGTAAATTTGGAAATTAGTATAAATAGAGAGTGAGCCTCTCTATTTTACATAGACACTCACTCAACTAGGGTGCATGAGTGGGAGAGGAAGTGCTCATACAAGTGAGAGAGAGAACAGCCATTGGAGATCATATTTTTTGTCTTTGGGTTTTACTGGTGCCATTGGTGCTCATTCTTTCTCAGAGAAAGTTGTCGGGTTTTCTCCTTTATGGTTTCCTAGAGGAAATTTTTTTGTGTCTCTTGTCTCTTGTGATTATTGCTATGCATGCTATTCTCTCAGATAAGATTAAACCATGCACATAGAGTACAAATGTTTCAATGCATAGAGTACAAAAGGTATAAGGAGAATGATGCTTCGCTTCAAAGGGAGTGACTACAGAAGATCCTAAGGTTCGACATGGTATGACAGGATGGAAATATTATTGATGACTCTAGGATTTATTGAGGGTAAAGTGGAGTCCAACCTTTACTTCAAGGTTGAAGGTGGAAGACTAGTGATGCTCATGTTATATGTCGATGACTTGTTCCTGATAGAAAAGAGTAAATCATTAATGTTGCAAGAAGGAGAATTGCTTCTGAGTTCGAGATGAAGGACTTGTATATGATGCATTACTTTCTAGGCATGGGGGTGTGGCAGAATGTGGATGGAATCTACCTGAGAAAAGGGAAGTATGCAGTAGATATATTGAATAGGTTTAGGATGATGGAATGCAAGGCCATGTCCACACCTGTGGCATTGAGCCTGAAGCTATTGAGTGATGCTTCATCAAATATGGTTGATTCCACGATGTATCGTCAGATGATTTGTTCCTTGATTTACCTGATGAATATGAGATGAGATATTTGGTTTTTTGTGAACACATCGATACATGTTCACCTGATGGTTACAAAGCATGCAGTGAGGTACCTGAAGGGTACAGTTGAGTATGGGCTCAAGTGTGATACAAATCAAAATATTAACCTGGAAGGTTATGTGGATTCGTATTAGGAAGGTCATGCCATTGATTGGAAGAGAACTTCGAGGTGCTACTTCAGTATGGGATTAGGTGTGATCTCTTGGTTTAGCAGGAAAGGAGTCCTGCATGGCACTGAGTACAGCCAAGGAAAAATATGTTACCACTTGCTTGGCTATCTGGGAGGTAGTATGTTTCTTTTGAAAACTACTATTTGATTTTATTGATCTGAATTTCATTTTTTGAATGATGCAGAGAGGAGTAGTGAAGCTCCAATATGTGATCCAAATCGAGATATCTTGAAAGAGAGAGTTCTAGCATAGCCAGTTAGACAGGTTTTCTGAGCATAAAATCTTGGTGAAGCTCATAGGTTTCTCAGACGTAAATGATCATGCAGGTTGTCCTCGGATGTAATCGGTACTGGCGAAGCTCGCAGGTTATCCTTGGAAATAATCATTCCTAATGTGATTCTATGCTAGAAATGGTTAGAGTAAAGTTTGAGTACTTGAGGAAGAAGCTTGGTGTTCTTCAGATCGAGGTTCATTCCAAGGGGAAGTGATATGTCCGTCTTCCTTTCTGACATGGTGGTAGGATTGGTTCCTCCCATGGTCAAAGGTAAGTGCAGATCCTTTTTGATTGGGTCAGATGTAAGTTTTGGGCCTTTCCTCAGATGGTAGATGGTGTGTCCTACCATGTCAAAGGATGTAAGGGCTGATCCATTCTGACATGGGGGAAGGATGGGCCCTCTCATGGTCAGATGTAAGTGCAGAGCCATTCTGACATGGGGGTATGCTGGGCCCTCCCATGGTCATATGTAAGGGATGAGCCATTCTGACATGGGGGCAGGCTGGGCCCTCCCATGGTCATATGTAAGGGCTGGGCCATTTTGACATGGGGGCGAGCTGGTCCCTCCCATGGTCAGATGTAAGGGTTGGGCCATTCTAACATGGGGGCAGGATGGGCCCTCCCATGGCCAGATGTAAGGGCTGGTCCATTCTGAGATGGGGGCAGGCTGGGCCCTCCCGTGGTTAGATGTAAGGGCTGGGTCTTTTTGACATGGTGGTGGATGTGTTCCTCTAATGGTTAGATGTAAGTGTTGGGCATGCCTTTCTGACTGGGTCAAATATAAATGTTGAAGAAGATGAAGACCTACATGGAGGTTAGGTCTACAAATAGCATGAAAAAGGGATGGCTCTGTAGAACTTCCTATGATGAGAAGAATTGAGAGATAGCGGAAGCAGTGATGATGATGATAATCTAGAGATGATATAACTTTGATGATGATCCAATGATGATCTAGCTTTGATGATGATCCAATGATGATCTAGCTTTGATGATGATCCAATGATGATCCAACTTTGATGATTATCTAGTGATGATCTAGCTTTGATGATGATCCAGTGATGATCCAATGATGATCCGGTTTCGATGATGAGCCAGTGATGATTTAGCGTTGATGATGATCTAGAATTGATCCAGAGAAGAAGAATTGTGATGATGAATTGTGTCAAGAGAATACCTTCCTAGTTTAGAGGGCATGTTTATGTATTTGTAACTTCAGAATGTATTCACTTGTATATATTATATTGTACCCCAATGTTCCTATTGTGAGAATCAGTTGTATTTCATTGTACCCCTATGTTCCTATCTGAAGAGTCATTAATATAATAAAGTCATGTAAAGTCATTGAGGTTAACCCTCCATTGCAAGTCGGGGAAATAGTTAACCCTCCTTGTTGATTGGAGGTAAAAGTCCTCACAGTTGAGGGGAACTAGGGTTATTAGACTCTTTTAGAGATGTTTGCCCTGGTAAGTAATTGTAAAGTTAGAAATTAGTATAAATAGAGAGTAAGCCTCTCTATTTTACACACAAACTCACTCAACTAGGGTGCATGAGTGAGAGAGGAAGTGTTCACACAAGTGAGAGAGAGAACAGCTATTGGACATCATATTTTCTATATTTGGGTTTTACTACTGCCATTGCTACTCATTCTATCTCAGAGGAAGTTGCGAGGTTTTCTCCTTTATGGTTTCCCTGAGGAAAATTCTTTGTGTCTCTTGTCTCTTGTGATTATTGCTATGAATGTTATTCTCTACGATAAGATCCTAAGATGATACTGCTTAAATGATAAAAATATAACAATGATGATGTGGAATGAAAATGAAATAATTGTTGCATTATGACATCATTCTGGAGAAATATGACAAATTAGTGAAAATCTGGAAATTGGCTAAGTATGGGAAAATCGGTCCAAGTAGCCTTAACAAGATGCTCGCCACAAATGGTTTGTGCAAGAAATTACCCACCGCACATGGGGATATTGTAGGATGATGTTTTGTCTAGTCAACATGGTCTCAGTTTTTCCAAAGAGACCTTGAAGAAGAATTTATGGACCTGCCACAATTGTGGTTTAGGGAAATTAGACCAAGGCTTCGAGAAGATAAAAAATTGTCTAAGTATGGAATTATTGGAAAAATATGCCTAACTAGCCTTAGGAAAATGCCCACCACAGCTCATTGGATGATGATAAAAATATTCTGAGAGTGTGGATCTCTATAGTGTTGTATGGTTCATACAACCATATCATTATCCTCACCAAAAAGTATTTCAGGAAGAAAATATCAATCTTCCAAATGTGCCTCAGCCATATTTCCACTACTATAGAAAAATGCCCATTGAGGAGAGAGAAAGAAGCTCCAGAATATGAAAGTGGTCTTGATGGATTCACCTTGTTGGATTTCTACCGATTGGGTATCTCTCTTTCCAATCTTGAAGGAAAAATGAAATCACCTTGGTGACCTAGGGTTTGAAGAGAACTGGTTAAGTGTTAGAGAAATGGTTTGAGAGACCATTTGGAAATGTCGCAAGGGGGGTTCCTTTGATGATAAAATTAATTAGATCATATGGCCCTATTCATTGTTAAAATGGCTATCTATTCATGCTCTTGGTTTTTCTTATGGTGATCAGATAAGGAAAATATCAACCTGCAAAAATCAAATAAAATTCTTATTTTGCATACTAAAGACAAAAAAAATGGTTGTGTTGTAAAGGGGCTAGGTGATTCCAGCATTAAGGTTGATTCCCGCACTAAGGATGATGTCGTCATATCATGGCATGGAATATATGATGATGTGGCATGAATATGAAATCATTGTTTCATTATGACATCATTCTGGAGAAATACGACAAAGTAGTGAAAATCAAGAAATTGGCTAAGTATGAGAAAATTGGTCCAAGTAGCCTTAAGAGGATGCCGGCCACAAATGGTTTGTTGAAGAAAATGCCCGCAACACATGGGGATATTGTAGGATATTTTTTTTCTACTCAACCATGGTCTCAGTTTTTCCAAAGAGACCCTGAAGAAGAATTTATGGACCTGCCACAACTGTGGTTTAGGGAAATTAGACCAAGGCTAGGAGAAGAGAAAAAATTGTTGAAGTATGGAATTATTGGCAAAATATGCCTAATTGGCATTAGGGAAACTCCCTCTACATCTCATAGGATGATAATAAAAATATTCGGAGAGTGTGGATCTTTAGAGTGTTGTATGGTGCATCCAACCATATCATTAGCTTGACCAAAATGTCTTTCAGGAAGAAGATATCAATCTGCCAAAAGTTCCTCTCAGCCATATTTGAACTGCTCTAGAAAAATGCTCACTGAGGAGAGAGAAAGAAGCTCTAGAAGATGCAAGTGGTCTTGATGGATTCACCTTATTGGCCTCAATGTGCATTCCTTAGCATGCATACCAAACCAACCACGACCGCAATTGAAATCGGGTCGTTGCATACTGTGGAAACAGATGAAATAGGGGCGTCTTGCACCATGGAAACAAACAAAGGGGACTTATCTACCACTGAATAAGGAGAAGCATGTGGTTCCCTAGTTGAATGGTTCATGGTAAAAAAATTTCAGAAAAATGCTGATGAATGGAGTGATACAAGAATATGGCCAATTGGTATGTTAAATATCCTTTTAAGAGTAGGAGTGGATAGGTTTATTTTGGACATTTCAATTTCCAAAATGACGAGAGAGATGATTCCATCTATAGTCATGATCAAGGGGCTCTTGAATTGAATATTTTTGGGAATAGGGTTCATCTAGACCCCTATTTGGTTGCCAAAGAAAACAAAATTCCTCAAAGAGAGGGGGCAATGCAAAACTCATGGAAAACCCCCAAGCAAGAAAAGATTCAGATGGCCAGTAAAATTTGTGGGAAACAGGTTGTTGTTCCCAGGTATGGTCTAAAAATGGAATATGTTCCTCAAGGAATATATAAAACCCTGATTCAGATTATCCTTAGGACCATTATGAATCACCACAAGCAGAATGATATTTTGGGTGATTGCATGAAGCTGGCCATACACTGGGTTGAAGAAATGGACATAGATGTCCCTCATCTATTGGCTAGGAAATTGCGCTCTTCATTGCAAGATAGTAAAATGAAAAGGGTCAAGTTCAGTTACCCAGGCACACTACAAAAAAAATATTGATTTATGTCGACCCAGTGTGGTAGGGTCAAATTCTATGAGAACATACATTAGGAATCCTAAAGAACCACAAAAAAATGAGGAATTACCTCCACCCTCTTTAAACAACAATGTAGAAAGATTTTCTACTATTACTACATCAATATTACATGGACAACCTTTCAAGAAAAATATGGAATCTGTGGGAAACGACAAGCCTTCAATCTCCCCTGAAGAAGATGTTGCTCCCAAAACTTTGGCTGAAATTCATGAAAACGAAACTGTAGATCAATGGGAGGAATTTGTGAACAATGATATGGACTTTTCACCAACTAGTGATGAAGACCTAATTCATGCAAATATTTTTTTGATGGTAGATTTGTTTTTTCTTTATTTGATAAAATGGTGCATTTCAAAGAACAATCTACCTTGTGGGAGGATTCCTTCAAAGCTAGCGATGAATTGTGTAGAACTAAGGATGTCCAAATTCTTGATTTGGTACATTGTCTTATAGGTTTAGAGAAAAAAATTGTGGAAACTGAAAAAATAATTGGACAGAAGAATAAACTTATTAAGGACCAATGTTCTACATTTAGTGTAGTTCTAGAAGGATTGATTTCCTTGATAAACTAAAAGACATGTTTCAGGATGAAAATAAAAAATATGAGGAAACTATAGGGAGACTTGAAAATGAGCTGAAAAATAGGCCTCAAGTTTTGAACATGCCACCACTAAAGACTGTATTTGGTAAGGAAGCAGAACTTTAGCAAGAATTGAAGCAGAAAGAAAAATTTATTGTAGGTTTGAAGGTTGAGTTTGAAAATAAAATGAGAGAAATTATCATTAAACAACAAAATGAGACTACAAAATATAAAACAAGATTGGAAAAATTGAATAAAACAATTAAAAATAATGAGTTGCTAAAAACTAAGAGAATTGAAAGGATTTCAAAAACTCTCGAGGATAAAAGAGCTGGAAGAGGAAAAGTATGAACAGTCAAGGGTAAATAGGTTTGGTCACCAAAATAATCAATAGTCAAGGGTAAACAGGTTTGCACACCATAAGAATCAATAGTCAAGGGTAAAAAGGTCAGCACACCAAAATAATCCAAAGTCAAAGGGTAAAAATTTCAGCACACAAATATTTTTGGCAGTACAAAGCTTGGTGATGTAACTATGGAGAGCTTACTCCAGTTTTAGAAGTCCTCACAACAATGAGAGAATACCTTGAAAGAAGCTTCTTCAACAATCCATGCTGTAGACTTTACATTTGGCTAGTTAGATCCAACATTAAAGAAGAAGATAGAGGAGAAGGAGGCTAAATTTAGAGGCCTTCACCAAAAACTATTGGAGAAGGGAAAAGCACTACATTTGTGATGTGATAGTGAGATACATTATTTGAAATCACAAATTAAATATTTGCAAAATAAACATGTGGTAGAAGCAATTTTGTATACTCCATCTCATACATATTTGAGGGCACAATAGCTCGAGAAGGAGGTACAACAGTTCAAAAGAAAATGAAGTTTAGTTCAATATGAGTTGAAGTGGATGAAGGATGATATTAAAAGAAAGGAATATGAGAACTCAAATCATAAAAATAAAAAATGTAGAAATGTTGAAGAAATTCCAAGAAGAAAAAGATAGATTTTGCACAAAATTGATAAGTCTTGCAAACAAAGTGAAAGAGAAAGAAAAACAATTAAAACATATGGTTGATGAAGATTCTGTAGAATTGGAGGGTTCTATAAAAGGAAAGAGAAGCTATAGCAAAGTTTCTTATTCTAAAAAGGAGGTATTGCAAAAACCTCCCAAGCAACCTAGAGTTCTAGAATAATATGGTGTACATTTGATGACTATGTACATACTAATATTGTTGTAATATAAATTGTAACTATTTCTCAGCAATGCATATATTTTGATATAGTTAATGTGTTTCTAATGTGTAATACACGTGTAATTTGTAATCCATATGTGAATTTTTCCTATACATATGAGATTTTAATATGCAACCCATACTGAGAAGTGTGTATGAAACTACAAATGATGAAATATATTATTCGTAATATATTCTACAAATGAACTGACATATGAAATATTCTTGAAATATATTCTACAAATGAATTGAAATATCATCATCTCTAGTGTAATATGTTATAGCTGATTTTACTACACATGGTAGATCACACATTTATGGCCTTCCCCATCCCTCTACAGACTCTTTGGACCCCATGGACTATTTTCATACCTTTGATGTTTCCAATATCATCCATAAAAACATATGTTATTTGCCATACGTGACTTTTAAACCCATTCTCGCGTATACACGCGGATATAACCCTTAAACCTGTGTACATCAGGATGTGTGCAAAAGGTGAAAGATTTTTGGAGTTTTCCTTGATGTGGATTTGAGTCACTTGTCTCTTGGCATTCCATATGGCTTGAGGTCGCTCGGATTTGACCTTCCATTATCCCATTGAAGAACTATATAAGGAACCCTTTGGATACATTGAAAGGGGAGGAATTAAAAAGCAAGAAAACTATAGTCCATTGTTGTCGTAGCTTGCTTATACTTGAGTCTGCATCCCTTTGTCCCTTGGAGCACTTGGTGTTCTTCCCAAGCTTTCCTTTGTTTGTGATATTTCTATCGAGAGATGGAGGATTGAGGTGGTGGAGGCCCAAGTGGAGGACTTAGTTTCTCTGATTCGTAGACATGCCGACAGAGGTTGTCATTCTTGTAATATCTGATTTATATTAATAGAAATATCTTTTCATGTCCAATGATATGCATTTAAATGAATATTGAATCCATGGATGATTTTAATTGCTTATACATTATTGATTATATATGCTAGAGTAGGTCTAACACCATTATATAGCATGCTTGTCTTATTTGTTGATTGTTGAGAGAGAAAATTGTTAACACAAGCAGGATTGGAAAAGCTCAACGGGGATCTACATCAACCATCCAGAATAAGCTATGTTTCAAGATCCTTTAGTGTTAGATGTTTTATTTCTCTTGCATATTGGGAAGGGATTGATTTCTGCGGTTACTCTGTCTGTTGTGGTACACCCCATAGGAAGTTTTCTCCGTAATAGAATTGGTGACCATACTGGGATGTTCCTAGTTATTTCCTTTCAGGGTTTTTTGGCATTCAATGTTCTTGAATTGCTCTAATTTCTCTATTTCTGAGCAAGGTCTGTAGGCATGTTTTCCCAGTAGTGTCTTACAGGAGTAAATTTTGTCTTAGCTTATCTATTTTCCTTCTTTTTTATCTCTTTTTCTTCCTGTACGTGGGTTTTTTCCTTCATAGTCGCGTGTACATGTTGGTTTTCCTGGAATAGCCACGTATATATACGGATTTTATGCAAACAGTCACATATGCCCTGATTTTTTCCTTTTGGGGGAAGATTAAGTGTTGCTGGGTGATTTTGGATGATTGCTGAGTCTTCTTGGATGCTTCTGGAGTCTGTATACACCCATGTTTCTGACCAGAGACACTTTTTAGTTTAAATTTTTGAAAATGTTCTTGTAATTTCATTTTCTATTTTTTTGTTTTGGATTAGTGCATTAGGTCTCTTTTACCTTGGTGCTTTTCTTGGGTGTTGTTTGGTAGTGCTTGCAGAGTCTGGGGGTTGTAGAGTCATACTTTTTCTTTTTGTCTCACTTAATTCAAAAAATACAAAAACATTTGCTTGTTGCATCATTATGCATTGTTTGCATTTTACATTTTTCATGGTACTTGCATTAGGTTTGCTTGGAGAGTATTAGTCAAATTTTCATATAGGAATGATTGCATATTCATTTGAAGGAAAATTTTGCACTTCACGTAGTAGCATACCCTGTTCTTCATTTGACACAATGCATTTGCATTGATTGTTAGGTGTGCATTTTACTTCTTGTTGTGTCATAACATCATTATTTGCATTACCATTTTCCCTTTTGAGTAATAAGCCAATTAAAATCAATGCATAATAAAATGAATTATACTCTTTTCTTTTCTAGGGTGCACCAACAAGACTAGGTTTTAGGGTCTTGGAATAGTTCATTGTGAGTAAATTCTCCAAGACCACTAAATGAAACATTTATGTGTCTGTCCAGGTGAGAGTGTGAAATTCCTTTATATAATTAGTGTTTCTGAGGATCCTCCTCTTACAAGGGAGTTAAGCACAAGGCAGTGTGAGCAGTTATGATTGGGATGACCCCTGGTTGTAACTGAGTAGCACTGGAGATATTTCCAGGATTGTATTCATATCTAGGGGCTATTTCGAGAGTTTTGGGCTTTGTCTCTTTTCCCATATGGTTAATCCCGCCTACGACTATCTTCCTAAGCATTGATTATATTGAGGTGACTTTAGTTTCTTTACATAGGTTATCGAGGGGGTACTTCGGAGAGGTTATTCTATAGGTGTCCTGTCTAGGTAGGGGTCAGACAACACAGTCGCTATATGAATTGAAGCTGAGGGCCACTATAATTGGTTACGAACCTCTGCTTGTTATCTATGGGAGTCTCAAGCCTCTCCTAGGTGAGGCATACTTGCTTCATTCGGGAACGCACATATCCTACCCTTTTTTGCTTGCGATTTGGCTTTACATTTTATAGGTGTATGCTTTGTGCGCACTAGTTTGCCTAGGTTTTGTGTAATTAGATCAAGTCTTTTCATTTTTTGAGTCATTGTGGATTTGGGCATGGCACTTCATCATTATCATCATTTAGCAAGACTTCCACCTTTCACATTTCCTCCTCCTTTGGGAGAGAGAAACAGATTGTCCAGGCGGACTACTTCTCACTTTGATTCACACATGATGGGAGATCATGAGGATGAGATAATAGAGATGTCCTCTCCACCTAACGAGGTTGGAGATGAATATCCTACTCCCGTATATGATCCTTCACTGGAAATACCTTCACATTCTAGTTATGATCCCTCATTCACAAGTTGTTGGTATTGGTTACCAGGCGACGAGACTCATTATGAACCCACAAGCACTAGTTATGTTCGTTATGGCATGTTTTATATCCTTGCACCCGATCAGGCACATCATGTCGAGTCGAAACTTGAACCTAGCACTACGCCTAGGGGAACTATTATTCCTTTCCATGCAGAGATATCTGGTAGCACTAGTCACATTGCACCTTCCATCCCAGCAGTGGAAGCAACCTCACATGTCCATCCTAGACCTAGTGTTAGTAATCATATGTGGATATCAGAACTGAAATGAGTGACCATTGGGAACACCACTTACATCCCCTCACATGTCCCTTCATCCTCGAACCTTAGTCCTTCGAATGCATTTTTGACAACCCTTCCTCCCCCTCATTCATGTGGTCCTTCATGCCGGAATATTGCTACTAGCCATTTTTGTACTGTGACTGCTCGCAAGGTAATATCTCAGAGTCAAGTACCTCCTGTTGTGTCAGGAAGTCATATCCCTATTTTTGGATCATCTTATGGTCTATCTCAAGGAGTTCCCCATATCCCTAACTATGGACATTCTCATGGGACATCCCATGGGACACCTTATGGAGCTTCTCATGGATAGTCTTATAGACCGCATCATGGACAGAACTATCAACCCTATGGATACCGGTATCAATAACCTGCTTACTCTTCCCATTATGGCTTTGTAGCACCGCATAATCAAGGTACACCACATCACAATCCTTCCATGCATCCCTATATGGGTCAAATGAGAGGAGGTTATTATGGCCAAGTCCATGGTATTTATAGCAATTAGCCTTACATGAACCAGAACTATTAGGGAGCATGGCATAGACCGGCTCAACCTAGGCTCCCTTTCCTCACAACATTGAACTTACCTGACTTATCAAGACTTATGAATGATCTGGTATCTCATGACCTGGACTGGCCAATCATCCCTAACAAGCTTCCTTTGGAAATTCCCAAGTTCGAGGGCAAAGCTGGAGAAGATCGTAGTGAGCATGTCACTACTTTTCACCTTTGGTGCTCTTCCAATTCCTTACATGATGATTTGATTTGTTTGAGGCTATTTCAATGCACCGTCACTGGGCCTGTAATGAAATGGTATATAGAGTTACCAAGGGGGGCATACGTTTTATTTGATGACCTTGCCATGACTTTCCTCAATCACTTTTAGCTACCCATACATTATGATGTTGGTACCGACCTCTTGTCGACATTTTGGCAAGACAAAGGCACACATATCTTGGATCATATTCAAGAATGGTGTAGATGAAAGTGGTTGATTAAAGCCTTTATAACATCAAAATTTCTCCTTGAGTGGTTCCTCAAGTCATTGTTACCTTATGTTGCGAAGGATCTTTCTACTTCTAGAGTCCAAAACGAGGAACAAGCAATCTTTAGGGCACAAGATTTGGATTTGATATGTGCTCAATCTGGACTTTTGTATGAGATTATACATAATGCTCCGTGATCTAGTTTAGATCCCAAGATCAAGCCCGGGCCACATGCCGATGGAATTGTGGGATGTACAAGTACCAAACCTGTGGATTCAGTTGTGAAACAAGTGAGCCACTTGTCAATTAATCAATCTGCACCGGGACAAGCCATGGCTTCATCTCCAACCTACCCAAATGGCAAGTGTACTTTTCGTGCAATCATCAAACCAGAAGGGAAACCAGAAGTTTGGAAGGAATAAGAAAAAAGGGAAAAATAACTGTAAGGGTGGGAATAAGAATGAAAATGCTAATTATAATGACAAGAACGATTGTAATGCTGGGGTGGACAAGCAGACTAAACATAAGGTAAAATTTCCTTGCAAGTTATGTAAGGAGGACCACCTCACTCACTTGTGCCCTCATATGGAAGGTGCCTTGAGGTTCACAGCATAGGGCCCAGCTGTGCTAGCTAATCCTTTACCCAACAATCAAAATATGAACTCAAGGACCATTGATCCTCATTGTGCATCGGGTGGAGATCAAAATCCGCCAGAGGCCATTACTGTTCATGGTTGCATCAACATGGTGCATGCTACTAAGGTTGTGAATCATGCGAAGGATTATGGTTGGTCACAACTGGACCTTAGAAAGGAACCCATTCCACCTAAGATCCCTTTGCATATAAAAAAAACTATGGATAAACCTGAAGTTGCACCTTGCATTCCTAAGGGAGCCCTAAATCATTCAGGGAACAATCCTAATGCCCGAGCTGCCCAAAACTATTTTGTTGTCAAGGATTTGGGCCAAACTCCTTGTGCATTGTCCACGCTTGAAGTACTTCAAACTTGTCCTCCGCATAGGAGAGCCTTTCTTTTTGATCTTGGAGTTGATGATGATAACTCTACTTCTGTTATCAAATTTGAAACCATGGTAATATAGCCTTGCTTGCCTTACTACATGTCTCTTTTGATTCATTTAGAATGTCTTAATATGACCATCAAAATTAGTATGATTGATGAAGGCGTTGCTGCTTCTGTGATGTCTTTGTCAGGTTGGAAGGGTTTGGGTTCTCCTAAGTTGTCTCAATCCACTACTATGTTGATAGCTTTTGATGGTATATCATTTCATTCGTAAGATATTCTTCCTTCTCTTAAGGTCCAATTGGGAGGGAAGACCGTTGTGATTGAGGTCGAGGTGGTTGATGCGCCCCTTGACTACAATATTTTCTTGGGCCAGAATTGGATTTATAGTATGCAAGCCGTAGCCTCTTCTCTCTTTCAAGTGGTATGCTTTCCATTTAATGGGAAGATCATTACAATTGATCAAACGTCATTCCATAATCCGAGTGTTAATGCATCATCTGAAACTTCTATCCCGATTATCGATCATTCTCAGCTGGAAACTAGGAGTGTGGGTATGGGTATGTATTCGTCTCTTATGGGAACCTTTAGCTATTCTACACCCGTTCTTATGATTGGATCTAATTTTGGTGGGCCTTCATCCTCATTGAATTCAGTGTCTTTTTGTACTACCCATATGGAAGATCCTTGGATTCTTCCTTCACCGAGTCCTTCGATTGGACCTATCGAAATGGATGTGCTGTTGCCTGCAATGATGATAGCATATCAAGAAAATCTTGGTCAAGTTGCAAAGCCTTTTCCTTCCTCTTCATGGATAGAGGAGGAGGAATTGTATGTGCTACTTGCATGGGAAGTTGAGTCCTCTCACACAAATGATTTCCTCGACAATGTTTTTCCATCGGATGAAGCCATTATTGAGGCCATGTCTGGGGTTGAGCCACCTTGGGAAGAATTACATCATCAATCATATTTTATTCCTAAACTCGACCATATGGAGAGTGATGACTTTAGGGATATTCTTAGCAAGAAGATTGGTAGTCCCATGGTTCCATTGAGCTCTCCTGGTCAGATGGCCGATGGGAACATGGTGAATTTATCACCTACTTTTCCAATCAATATTTCTCGTGATCTTGGAAAAGTTGAGAACGTCTACATTGAGGTGAGTTGTTCCCATGATGAGATCAAGGAGTGTACCAAGCTATTTAAATAGTTTTGTGACATATTTGCTTGGTCATACGAGGAAATACCAAGTATTAACCGTTGTATTGTCGAACATGAGATTAAGACCTATATGGATGCGAAGCCGGTTCGACAACGTTTGCGTGTGGTGAATCCTAGAAAATCACCCACCATTAAGGCTGAGATAGAGAAACTGTTAAAATCCAGTTTTATCTACCCCGTTCCCCTAATGGAGTGGGTTTCAAATCCTGTTCTGGTTGATAAGAAGTAGGGAGTGATCCGTATATGCACTGATTTTCATGATTTAAATCATGCTTGTCCTAAGGATAATTTTCCTACACCATTTATTAATCAGATTTTGGATAAGTATGTGAGAAGTGAGGTATTCTCCTTCATGGAAGGTTTTTCCAGGTATAATCAGATTTAGATCAAACCCAAGGATCAACATAAGACTGCATTTATTTGTCCTTGGGGTACTTTTGCATATCGGAATATGCCTTTCAGGCTTAAAAATGTCAGAGCTACATTTCAGTGGGCTATGAACTTAATTTTTCATCATCTCAGAATGATTATCTAAGTGTACTTGGATGACCTTGCTACTCATTCTTGTCTGAGAGTGCCTCATCCATACCATTTGAGATTAGTATTCGAAAGATGTCGTCATTACCAGGTTCATTTCAATCCTCATAAGTGCATCTTGTGCATTACTGTTTCTCGCTTTCTAGGGTTCATCGGATCCAGGGAGGGTATAAGAGTTGATCCCTTAAAGGTTGAGGAAATAATTCAATTGTCTCCCTCGCATAACATTAGACACCTTCAGTGTTTGCAAGGCATGGAAAATTTCTTGCGGAGATTCGTAGTTATTTTTTTCAACTTGACTAAAGGCTTTATGCATCTTTTAAAGAAGGACACTCCTTTTTGCTGGAATGAGCGAGCCCAAGAGTCCTTTGATAATCTTAAGAAATCCTTAGCATTGGCCCCCGTGCTTAGTCCACTTGACTATAGCCGTGATTTCTTGATTTATGTGGCCGCGTCTATGGAGACGGTTGGTATGGTTTTGGTTCAGGCAGATGAGGAGCTCCACAAGCATGTCATATATTATTTGAGTTGAAACCTTATTGATGTGGAAATCTGTTATTCCCATGTGGAGAAGATTTCCTTGGCCACCATTCATGTGATTCAGAGATTGAGACATTACATTCTCTTTCGCTGAAATTTGGTTGTACCTCATATCAATCTTTTTTAGTTCATCCTCACTAGATGGATGATTGGCAGAAAATACAATAAATGGATTGTTATTTTGCAAGAGTTCAATCTCGAATTCATTTCGGCAAAATCGAAGAAATCATTGATCTTTGCAGAGCTCATATCTGATTTTCCAAGTTTGGAGGAGGAAGAGGTTTATGAGGATACATTTGTCGATGAGCATATTTTCCTTATCTCAACTTTGGACCTATGGTACGTGGATATCATTGTATATTTGAAAATGTTGAAGGTCCCTACTCATGTATCTAATAACTACCTTATAGTGGATAACACTTTGTACCGCCATGGGGTAGATTCCATTTTACATTGTTGTTTAACCCATGATGAGGCTGAGGTTGTGCTAAATGATTGCCATGGAGGGGCATGTGGTGGTCATTTATCTGGGATTTCTACAGCCCAAAAAATCTTAAGAGTAGGATATTTTTGATTATCGATATTCAAATATTTTGTTAATGCAGTCAAGAAGTGTCACCCTTTCCAGGTGTTTACACAAAATATGCGCTCGCATCTAGCCCCATTACATCCTATTGTCATCGCCGATCCCTTCACCAAGTGGGGCTTGAATTTATGAATTGTAACCCAGCTTCAGCTGGGGGGCATCACCACATTATATTGGCTGTTGATTATTTCATGAAATGGGAAGAGGTTATGCCCATGATTAAATTCGACGGTGAGATAGCTACTCCATTCATTTTCAACCAAATTATTACTCGATTCGACATTCTGAAAAAGCTTGTCACTGACCATGGTAGGCACTTTCAGAATAAAATGATGGAAGAGTTGGCTTCAAAGTTAGGGTATAAGCAGGAACATTCCTCTTCTTATTACCCTAAGGTGAATGGACAAGTTCAAGTAGTGAATAAATCACTTAAGTCCATTCTCCAATGAACCATCGCACAAAGCAAGATGAATTGGCATATCATGTTATATCCTATTTTGTAGGCCTATAGAACCATAGTTAAGACTACCACTGATTTCTCTCCATATCAGCTTATGCATGGGGTGGAGTTTTTCTTGTCGGTTGAATGCAAAATCCCTTCCCTGAAGCTAGCTATAGAGATTTTACCAGAGACTTCCACATTGGAAGAATGTTTGGTCCACTTAGAGCAGCTTGATGAGCAGCGCTGAGATGCCTTAGTGGCTCTAGAAGTAAATAAGCATCGCATCAAGGTCCAATATGACAAGTATGTCCATCCAAGGAAGTTTAGTGAAGGTGATTTGGTCCTTTTGTGGGATCAAGCTAAAGAACCCTTGGGGCAGGGAAGTTTAATCCCACGTGGCATGGTCCTTACATGGTCAAACGTGTGTTCGAGAAGGGCACATATGAGCTATTGGATTACGAAGGGATAGCCTTGGTGGAGCCTAGAAATGGGCTCTATATTAAAAAATACTATGCATGATCTTTAGCCAGGGATGATTGTTGTATATTATTGTAGAGTTTTTGAATTGCATAGTTAGGTTTTCTTATGCTAATCAGGTTTGTTTATTAGCTTCCGTTTCTTATGGCAGATGTCAATGGAGTCTTTCATTTACATAGGATTCGTTGATGGTGCTAGCAGTCACACTCAAAACTCAGCTTCAGCTGCTTGGGTGATTTATACTCCTATGGGTCAAGTATTGTATTCAGGAGGCATATGTTTATGGCCTTCTTCGAATAATGTTGCTGAATATAGTGTCGTTATTGAGTTATTGCGGGATGCCATTTCACATGGTGTTCTCTCTCTTGAGGTACATATTGATTTGCAATTAGTGGTTTCACAACTTAATGGCTTGTATCGTATTAGGGATCCGACATTATTACGAAGATTCTTACGTGTGAGATTTCTAGAATGGCAACTTGAGAATATAACATACGTTCATGTTTCAAGAATTTTTAATCAAGTTGCTAACTCATATGTTAACTATGTTAGATTGGCATTTGTCTCATAGACCATAAGCATATCACAAACATACATTTTTGCACACATGTAAATAAATAAAATCGATCATCATAAAAAAATTTCATTACTATCCAAAAAAGTGACGTCATAATACATAAGTGTCATAATACAAGATTGGGGCTTCCGAGCCACCAAAATATAATACACGCTCGTACAAAAAGGAATACTGTCAGGTCTCTAAGCCTGTGGAGGAGGAGGGGGGTTCTGCATGGCCTCAGGAAAGTCCTTGACTTGCACCATGGGTACCCTATGTGTCAAGTGTATGAAGTTTGTGTGAATGCTTTGGAGTGTCCGCTCCGCATCCGCACCCATGATATTGTCTCCTCTTCCCCTCTATTTATGACGAGGGAAACCATCCAATTGCCATGGTCCAACATCTGCATACACATGACAGATTGTCACTATGTGTCATCACACCAAAACATGTATTATGAGTCAATATATCAAAAAACACAAAAAATTTATTAATTCAAGAAACTTAAAAAGTGGGATTGGGATTCGTTACCTATGTTGCCATATGCCACTCCTAGTGGTAGGGGCATGTTCAGATCTCCATGGAAGTCTATCCTTGCATAGGGGTATTCATCGATGACAATTATTTGCCTCTGCCACCATGGAAAGAAGTCTGTTGGGTAGGGGTTAGCCACCCTACCTCCTCCTAGTCCGTGCATAACATTTTCCCAATGTCATTAGGCCAGATCTCGAAATCCATGTGGAGGAATGTCCACTATAGGGCTTAGCCCTGGTACATGCTCAAAGAAGAATGTGCTCAGTATGCTATCAAAACTGAAGTTCCATACCTTGCCCATCTTGCAGTCACTAAGCTGCTGCTACATGTTGCTCAATAGCGCAGTGCTCTAGTCATACACTGTGGGTCTCATACATTCAACCGCATAGAACATCAGTGGTCGAGAGGCCTGGTGGAGTGAAGCTAATCTGGCTATCTTGCCTTATGCCAATAGTATGGCCTTCAGTCCTAGAACCTAGATAGAGTTTGTCGGGATTTGACTCCCAAAATTTTTCATGTCCAGAAAGAAGTACACCGCAATGTACTTGTTATACAAAAATCTTGTCACCACCATGTTATAATACCTTTGACTTATATACTTGCCCTTAATCCTAGCACTTGGAGTGGAAACCCATGTTGTTTGTCAATTCTACATGAAAATACTCAGCACTGCACTTTCCCTGTGAACCATCACTGGTACCTTGCTCGCACTACCTTCATCCTATTTGCCATAAGAGGTGCCGTCGCCTGTGGCCTTTGGTCCATAAGTGTTTCTCATCTAAACCTCTCTATCATAAGAGGAGAAAAGTGGTACCCTAGGTAAAATGGGAAAAAGAGAAGTTTCTCGAGGCTTCTAGATCATGAGCCTCGTGTCCTCCCTTATCCCTATCATTGTGGGTCTGGTGAGCTTGAGATCTCCCATCATAGGATCTCAGAGGACACTTCATCCACAAATCTCTCAACCATTCCTATCCATTGAGCTTTATAAATCCAAGCTCATGTCCATGGTTGAGGAGGAGAACTATTTAAGTATTCTTATGCTGTTGGATTGACCACTTGGCCCAAGCCATTGGAGAGCATAGAGAGCAAAGTTGGAGCTTATGGGGATGAAGTGTTTGTCTCATGGAGATGCATGTCGACACTAAGGCTTAATTGGTTGTAAAATTCTCCATTCATATTAATGCAAAGTTGATTTTTGTCCCACATTACTGTTGTTTTGATTTCACATGTACATGTTGTTATAGTCCTTAGTCACTAACATGGATAAGTAGGTGATATTCTTGTAGCTTTGATGTGTTTGCATGTTTGATCTGGTTGCAGGTACACAGCTTCACTATCGAAGCAGCATTCCAGGTGTCTACGACATCCAGGGAGGGTCTTCATCCTTTGTCGTTCACTCATTTGTTCTGGATCTAAACCATTCAGACCAAAGGAATAGCTTTTGTCCATAGAAGGTGAAATATTCCTGGTTACAAATTTGGTGACTCCATTGGGGAATAGATACATGTATCAGTTGATCTGATCTTCCTCAGTTCTTCAACTTTTGTCCGAATCCAAGCTCCATCTCCAACTCTCTTCAGTCAAATCTACTATCTGACTCAGTGTATTTTGTTGTGAAACTTCCAGATCTGCCTAGATCTGAATTATTTCAACCTTTTATGCTCTCTTTTACTCTTAATCTATCAGTTTTTACCTTGATTTGATATTTTTCTAACTTGACCTATCATTCTCCTTTGTGTTTTAGATTTATACAAGGAACTACTCTTATGCTGTTGGCGAGAAGCGGTGCCATTTCCTGAACCCTGTTAGCAGCACGCGCTGCCACCACCTGGGTCCTGTTATCCAGAAGCAGTGCTAGGCCAGATTTGCTCTGTCAAGACCCCTCCAGCGCGGTGCCAGGTAGGCCTTAATCCAAGTCCACTTTTTTCTAATTTTTGGCAAAAAATTTGAGTTGATTTGATTTCAACCCTACTTTGTCAAGCTTGTGTGTTAGAATCTGATGCTTGTGCTTTGAAATTTTGTGGTAAAATATTGGTTTGTTTGAAGAATCCAAAAGCTAGATTAGGCTTGTTGATTGTCCATTTTCTTCCGTGCTTGTTGGTTGTCTTTGTGAAAGGATTTATTTTTTAAAATATTAGGTGTTAGAGAGCTCTCTTTTATTTATGTTACATAGACTGAAATAAAAACATTTAACTAGCATCTTGATTTCATTTTTTGTTCCCATAGGAGGCTTCTTTTTGCTTGTTTTAAAAATTAATTTTTTTTACTGAGATTAGGTCATTATCATTAGTAAGAATAAGACATTGGATCTCTGATTGGCCTCACAAGATTTCAGGTTCTCTATGTTCTTTTGTATCTTTTGCATTTACACTATCTCATCAAAATAAAAAATATTATAGTTTTAAGTTATATCTATCTATGCTTTAAGAAAAATCGAAAAATAGAGTGCATATGCATATAGTGTGTTGCTTGCTTTTCTTCTAAGAAAAGAGACTCCTTCCCTTTTGACTGCTTTCAGAAAAGAGAAATAAGTTTGGAAATTGTTGCTTCTCTTTGGTTTTGTGTTCAATATTGTTGTTTGGAAATATTTTTGGTTTTGAAGCAAAATAAAATACTCTCTTTCCCTCCCGTAGGTAGGCATACCGAATGGTAAAGTGAAATATTTGCATATGCATATTGCATGGTTTTACTTTTTCTGTCAAAACTCCATGCAAACCTAACCATCCACTTTAAAATTAATGGCAGTTATAGGTTAAAATTTACATACCAACTTGAGTGATAGGTTAGAGACATGTTTGGGCGTCAATAATCATAGGAGCTCTCGTTACTCGTCTGCATTACATCCCCGGACTCACGCGGTTCTTCCACGTATTGTCGGTATATCAAATGGCATTTCACATACCCTTGAGGTATATAGAAAGGCACTTCATGTATTCGATTGTATATCGGAAGGCCCCTTATGTACGGTTATGCATTAGACAACACTACTACCAATTTGAGCTCCCACATACCTTGAGTATATCGAGAGACCCCACTAGGATACCTTATCCATATGAGGAAAGCCCTTTGGTCATTTTGCTTGGATCCATACACTAAAAACAACATTTGGGGATATTACTATGCATGTACCCTTGAGGTATATCACGAGTGGCACCTTCTTGAAAATCCTGGTGAGATACCTGACTATCTGAACCCCTCTTGTCATTTTAAGTTTGCTTGTTTGACCTATAGCTTGAGTAGGGAAATTTTTGGTGTGTTTTCTAGTTTTTCAGACCCTAGGTTAGATAGGAGTTATACAAATTGGCTGATCTAAGACAGTCCAGAAGAGTATGGGGCTTGTCACCCGATTTTATTCCTGGTTCAGGAGAAAATCCAATGGAAGCTATCGACCAAGGAGCTTCTACACCTCCCAAGTGCAAGATAATGTGGTTGCAGAAAGCAGAGGACCATATCATTCAAACTTGCCTCCCTTGGTCCAAAAACATTCTTGGGTTAATACTTCATTCCATTCTCCCACAGAAAGTCATGTTGATGATACTACCCGTCTGGATTATGGTCCCAATGCTCCATTTTGGGATACCACTATAGGAAACGCCATTGCCTCATTTGGCACCCGTTTAAAATTTTCTGAAGAAGTTTCTCCAGATGAAGAAGAATGTAGACAATACCACGTATCCATTCGCCATGAACAGGATATTGAAAGGAAAATAGATGACATATTTGGCACACCACCATCACATTCCATAGTTGTTCTGGTGGGATATCATTCACTTGCTGATTCTATGAGACCCATTGAACCGATTATAGATCACACAGTATCACCACACAACCCAGGTAAAACTACTAACCCCACCACCTACCATATTATGTATGTTCCCAATCCTCCCAGGTCTTCTACACTTGGGGAGCAACCTTTAATTCTCATTTCGTCATTACCTTCTAGTGCTGGGGGGAAACTCTCGGCATGACCTACGTTATTTGGCACCGGAATTGTATCTAGTCAAGGATAGACATCTGGTATAGAACAATCTACATTTTATGTCCCTCCCACCCATACTAATGTGGTTATTTCCCCATCTAGTTCAGGTCAGCCCTTGGGGGCATAACTTCTAACCAGTCAAACCTCTTGGAGTTATGGTTATATAGAAAATCAAATACATGTAGGAAACATTAATTATCCACCCAATCCTACAGGAATGCCTTATGCTGAAATTCCATATCCTAGTAATAATTTCATGCCATGGGGGTAACCTAACTGGTCTTACATGCCAGCTATGGGGGGCATACCCATACATACTGGGGGAGGTGCCAGAGGACCACCTTATGGAGGTCCTCCCTCTGAGGGGCCTAATGTTCTTGGAGGGCCTGGTGGCTTTCCTCCTTATGGTCCTAATGGTCTTGGTGGTCTTGGGGGGCTTGGTGGCTTTCCCCCTAATGGCCCTTGAGGGTCTGATGGCCCTCCTCCTAGTGGTTCCAGAGGCTCTAGAGTTTTACCCCATGGAGGCCTTGGAGGTTCTGGTGGTCTACCTCCTGGTTGTCCTGGTGGTCATGGTGGTCCTGGAGGCCCTGGTGGTCCTAACGGTCCTGATCCTGGAAATTAACCCCCTGCAGATTTTCCTGTAGTTCTTCATCACAACAACCTATCTATTAGTCTAATTACGGTCCTACTGGTAATTATATGCCATATCATAATTACCAATATGTGCAACCTAACCGTCAGTTACCTTTCCTAGCAAATTTGGACTTTCCTGACTTGTCCAAGTTGATTAATGACCCCATTTGACACAATCCCTCATGGCCTCCCATTCCGGTAAAGTTACCATCAGACATTCCAAAGTTCAATGGGAAGCAGGGAGATGATTTGAAAAACCATGTCATGACATTCCATATGTGGTGTTCTTCAAACTCCCTTATGGATGATTTAGTTCATTTAAGACTCTTTCAGTGACCTTTGAGTGGTACAGCCGTGAAGTGGTATATTGAACTTCCATAACATTTGTTTGTGGATTTTGGCTCCTTGGAAACCATGTTTCTTACACACTTTTAGCTCCCTATCCATTATGAAATGGGTATTTATCTCTTAACTTCTCTGCAACAGAACAACTCCACCCACATATCCGATCATATCCATGAGTGGAGAAGGTGGAGAAGGCTTATTAAGGCCCCTATTCTGGATCAATTATTAGCTGATTGGTTTACCAAATCTTTGTTGCCTCCAATTTCCTGAGATGTGGCTATGGGTGGTGTTGTTACTGAAGAGAAAGCTATTAGTAGAGCCTAGTATCTTGACTTGGTATATTCCCAGTTTGGAACTCTTTATGACTTGATTCCTCAAGCTCCTCTCCCAAGCACCGATCCCACAAAGCCTAGAAACCAATAGGAGAATCCAAGACCAACCAACAATGATAACAATAAAGGGAAAACAAAGGAAAAATATCCATGTCTGCTATGTGGAGGTGACCATTTCACAAAAGAGTGTCCCCATCAGGACAAAATCTCCCAATTTTTAAAATCAAATCACACACCCGCATTTCTCACGGATCGCTTTCCCTCTCAACAACAAATAATAGACCACATGTCTAATCAGGGAAAATCTAGTTCATCAGAGGAAATTCATATGATGTCCTCGAATAACATTAGTCTGCAAACTTGAAGTCAAAATTATGACGAACATGCAGACAAGAAAGAAGACCATTCTTCTTTAGGGAAAGCTCCCTCTACTGGTTCTCCCAAATCCTTGTCTATTGTGCCCCTAACCATCGAGAAACCTACTCTCGATATGATTTTGTGTCCACCCAAGAGTAATCTTTGGAAGGTTGTTTTTAACCCTAATGCCTGAGCTGCTCAATCTTATAATGTAGCTGAAGATCTCGCTCAGGCACCTTACGCAATTTCTACCTTAGAAGTACTCCAAATTTGTCCTATACAAGGCAAAAATATGTTAACAACATTAGGAGCTTTAGACCCAGATAATTCTAATTTGATTCATTTCAATATTGAGAACTACAAGTCTAGGCTACCTCATAAGCTTGATTTTCAAATCATTACGAAAGTAGTTGGAAAGAAGGTTTTTATAATGGTAATAGATGAAGGAGCTTCGACCTCGGTTTTGTCTCTGTCTTGTTGGAAAGCTCTCGGCTCTCCCGAGCTTGTAACATCACCTACAACTCTGAAGGCCTTTGATGGATGAGGTTTCAAGCCCCATGGTATCATATCAGCCCTCACAATTGAGCTTGGGGGGGGAAATGTTTCTATTCAAGTAGAAGTGGTAGATGCCCCATTAGATTACAACCTCCTTCTAGGAAAAAATTGGTTTTATGCCATGATTGCTGTCACTTTGACAATATTGCAAACAGTCCAATTTCTGCATCTAGGGATAATTCTTACCATTGACTAGCTTAATTTCTGTACACCAAATGTTACTACCTCTATGGCTAATAACATCCCCATGTTAGGCCAGTCCCCTCCTCCTTACTAGTTGATTGGGGTAGGCATGTTGATGTTGATGTATATGTAACTTCGGAATGTATTCTTCTATGTATCTTATATATTGTAACCCGATGTTTATTCTAGGATGTATCTATTATGTATTTGAGTCATGTGGTCATGACCCGATGTTCCGATCGGGAGGATTAATAATGTAATCAAGTCATATCAAGTCATTAGGTAAGTCCCCACAGTTTTGGGGCACTTGAGTTATTATACACTAATTAAGGTGTAGGCTCAAGTAGTAATTATTAGGTTGAGCCTACGTGTGAAAAGGCAATTCAAGTGAATGGATGAATATAAATAGAGAGTGAGAGTCTCTCTATTTATCACTTGTGAAATACATCACTTGCTCTCCCAAGTGTGGCGCACTACTGGAGAAGGAAATTTTGGGACTAGACAGAAGATAGAAGACTACTGCTATTTTGGGAGATCTCTTACTGTTTTGGTGTTGATTCTATCTTAGAGGAAGTTGTAGGGTTTTCTCATTTATGGTTTCCCCGAGGAAAAATCTTTGTGTCTCTTGTGATGTGCTTGTGTTTTATTGCTATGCTTGTTATTCTCTCAGTGAAAAGATCCTAAGATCATAATGCTAGCTTAAATGTGATGAAAAACTAACATGGAATCAGAGCTAACCTAAGAAGAAGACATTGTGCAGCTATAGGAACTAGGGATTCCTATTTTGTGGATCTTCCTCCACATATTTTCAGCAAAATTATGCTAAGATGACTCCCCATTGAAAGGCGCATCTTTCTGTTGAAGCGGAATTTGATTCTGAGCATTTTCAGTCTTCGATGCGGAAATTAGGGCTTTCTACAGAAGATGAATTTTTGAGTGAGACCAGCATAGGGTTATTATCCTCATCAAAACCGAATTTTAGAGACCTGGATCAAGAAATTTGGTTGGGTAAAACTCCAGGAAAGTCAAACCCTAGTTTGACCCTGAGCTAGGAGAAACCCTAAATACTAAAACTGCTAAGTTTTTGTACAGTCACTATATTCCTATATTGGAGAAGTCTCAGAAGCTAAAAATTGTAGGGGCCGAATATGACATCCTGATGAATCCTTTTTCCAAAAATCAGACTCAGATTCATTGTACGCCAGGAGATATGATCTCTCCAAGTTAGGGTTCCAGCCTCTTCCAGAATTCATCCCTGAATAGGACATCTGGGGAGATCTAGAATATCTTGCGCTACAGAGGTCCAAATGGAATTAATGAAGATGTTCCAGAAAGGGAACAGACTTTAATTTCATTGGTCTGAATATCAGACTTAGATGATGAACCAGTGACACGTGGCATGCCATACAACTTTGCTATTCTGAACAGTCCTGTAACAGGTTACCTTGGTAAAAGGATCATAAATATAAAATGGTGAAACCAATTCTGATGAAACCTGTAGTGTTGGATCAGCAACATGTGAGGTTACCTTAGTGAGAAATGTTAGACATAGAGGATCAGTAATTTCAGAGATATCACAGAAACAGTAACAGGAATTTTTGCAGAAGAAATCAGTAAATTAGGGCTTCCTGTTTCAGGAGCTTCCCTCCACTGTTTTCAGAAAAGGAGTACATTGGACAGCTCCATTTGAAGAGATATATCTGTTTGTCCAATCAGATCTGAAAGTTTCCAATTTTTGAAAATTAAGGTTTCTGCGACAAACCCTAGATCAGCGAACTTCGGGACAAGCACGGACACCTCAAATCGGTAAGATCTAATCTTTTGTATTTCCATTTGAGGTTCTCATTTCAATATGATCTATCACAATAGCTTGATGATAAGCTTGGTGAAGTTGACAAATTCCAATCATAGAAGTATTTGATCTCTCTGAAGAAACTGGATTGGACACCTACATGAGTATAGAGGTTCTAGTTTCAGAGGGAGACGAGGCCAAAGAAGACATCATGCTCATGCTGCAGAGGATGATGAACCATCCAGAAAGAGGTCCATATATGAAAGTGAATATTCTTCAAGCGAGGATGAATATGTTCTGATATCAGCTCTCACAGGTAACATTACTCATGGAAATGATGATTGGCTTATAGACAGTGGGGCTTCCAAACATATGACGGGATTCAAGGAATCCTTTGTAAGACTGTCAGACATGAATCACCTCACAAGGTGAAACTAGGAGATGACTACCAATATCCAATAAAAGGTAGTGGGGAATCTTCATACAAGCTAGACTCTGGTAAGTCTCTAAAAATGAAAAAAAGTATTGTTTGTTCCAGGACTTAAGAAGAATCTTCTATCCATTTCATCCTTGGATGCAAAAGGAATGTGGGTTGCATTCATTGATGGTCAAGTCATCATGTGGCCAAAAGGAAAGAAAATTGATGATGAGGTAGTGATTGGAGAACAAGAAGGAGGCTTGTACAAATTGAAGGGTCATCCAGAACAAGCCAAGATCCATGATACGGTAGAGCCAAATGAGATTTGGCATAGAAGGCTTGCACATGTGCACTACACAGCACTACCTATTGCATTCCAAACAAAGCATGATGGAGTTTGCAAAGGATGTGTGAAAGGGAAGAATACAAAGAAGACATTTCCTAGCAGCAAAAGCAAAGCCAAAGGAATTCTAGAAATCATCCACTCTGATGTATGCGGTCCAATGTCATCAAACTCACTAAGCGGGTATGCATACTATGTTTCTTTTATTGATGATTGTTTCTAGAAAGACATGGATTTGCTTTATGAAAAACAAAGATGAAGTGTTCAGCAAGCCTTGATCAAGAACCATACTGAAAAGAAGATCAAGACCATTCGATCAGATAATGGTGGAGAATTCACTTCAAATGAATTCAAAGAGCTATGCAAAGAAGCAGGGATTAAGAGGGAGTTGTCAACTCCTTATAATCCACAATAGAATGGGGTTGCAGAACGGAAGAACAGAATTTCAAGCTATTTGAAGGGAAGAACAAAAATCAGAATATGACCTAAAGAATCTAGTTGAAGAATGTGAAGATCTAGAATGCAGAAACCATGCAGTCATAAGAGTCTCTCAAATCAAGAACAACTTGAAGCGGTAAAAGAAAAAGTGAAGAATGCAGAAGTGATGATGGCCACCTTGAATGGCCTCCTAGGATCATGGAATTCATTCAAGGAATGTGTTCCAAAAGGAAGTGATTACTTTCAGCAAACTTTGGGAAGAAGAAGAAGCTTGAATCATAAGAAGAGAAGAGAAGAGGGGTGCAATTGGAGATCAATATATCGCCATCCAAAGAAGATCCCTCAATCAATGAGGAATATGAAGAACTCAACTCTTGAAGAACTTCTTATCAACCTTAGCTTTTGGATAAGAAACGATGCTATTATGAATGAAGAAGACGATGAAGTTGAAGGCTCAAGAAGGAGTCTACCCTCGAAACAAATAAAGATAAGTATT
>LPNX010171679.1:57339-79692 GCA_001517045.1 Pseudotsuga menziesii
CAAGACCTGAAGAGAAGTTCATAGTTCCATCATGCAGTAGATGGAAACATCGCGGGATACAAAGCAAGATTCGTAGCATGAGGCTTCTCATGAAGAGAAGGCATAGTCTACAAAGAAACATTTACAACTAATAGAAGTGAAGTCACATGACATGCATAATCATGTGTGCAAATGAAAGAAGGCCTTGTACGAGTTCAGAAGACACCCATGGGATAACACATACATGATGAGCTTGATGAATATCTTAACCTTTGCTACAAGGTTGACAGAGGATGACAAGCTCACAGATGGGTGCAAGATGAACTTTTGAAGAAGTTCTAGATAGAGGATCTTAGTATCCAGTTATCCTAGATGGATACTACTTGTCACTCCAGTACAGAATGTTTCAGTGCATAGAGTACGGAAGACAGAGGGAGTATGATGCTCCACTTCAGAGGGAGTGATTGCAGAAGATCCTGAGGTTCGACATGGTACGACATGATGGGCAGGTTACTGATGATTCTAGGCTTTACTGAGAGTGAAGCGCATTCCAACCTTTGATCCAAGGTTGAATATGGAAGACCAGTGATGCTCCTGTTATGTGTCGATGCACTACTGTTCTAGGTATGGAGGTGTGGCAGAGTACAGATGGGATCTTCCTTGGACAAGGGAAGTATGCAGTAGAGATCCTGAAGAGGTTCGAGATGATGGACTGTAAGGCGATGGCCACACCTATGGCATCGAACCTGAAGCTATTGAGTGATGCTTCGTCAGAGTCGGTTGATGCTATGATGTATCGTCAGATGATTGGGTCATTGATGTACCTGACGAACACGAGACCAGACATTTGCTTTGCTGTGAACACCTTGAGCCAGTACTTGACAGATCCGAGGAGTGTTCACTTGACAGTTGCAAAGTATATTCTGAGGTACCTGAAGGGTACAATTGATTATGGGCTCAAGTACGATGCGAATCAGAAGATTAACCTGGAAGGTTATGTTGATTCAGATTGGGCAGGCAGTGCCATCAACAGGAAGAGTACTTTGGGATGTTGCTTTAGTATGGGATCAGGTGTGATCTCTTAGTTTAGCAGGAAGTAATCCTGTGTGGCACTGAGTACGGCTGAAGCAGAGTATGTCGTAGCTTGTTCAGCTAGTTGTGAGGCAGTATGGCTGCGGAAGCTATTGTCTGATATATTTGATCTCCAGTTAGATGCTACTTGTATACATTGTGACAACCAGAGTTGCGTGAAGTTGTCAGAGAATCCAGTGTTTCATGACAAGTCGAAGAATATCGAGATCAAGTATCACGATATCAAGGATATGGTGCATGAGAGGAGTAGTGAAGCTCATGTATGTTGTGACGGAGGAACAGATAGCTGATGTATTAATGAAGCCATTGGCTAGGCTGAAGTTTGAGTACTTCAGAGAGAGACTTGGTGTTCTCCAGATCGAGGCTTCCTCCCTGAGAAAGTGATGAGACCCATATCCATTCTGACATGGTGAGAGGATTGGTTCCTTCCATGGTCAGATGTAAGGGCTGATCCATTCTGTCATGGTGAGAGGATTGGTTCCTTCCATGTCAGATATGAGTGCTGAGATCCATAGCCATTCTGACAAGTAGGTCAGATATAAGGGCTGAGCCATTCTGTCATGGTGGTAGGGTTGCTCCCTTCCATGTCAGATATGAGTGCTGGCCATTCTGTTAAGCAGGACAGATGTAAGAGCAATTGCCATTCTAGGAATGGAGGCACCTAGTCAGTTACCAGGAACACTCAGTGTAAGAACTGAGTAACCATTCTGATGTGATAGAGGGATGTGTTCCCACTTCATCAGATGTAAGGGTTGAACCATTCTACTCATGGCTAAAGGATTAAGTTTCCTTCCATGTTAGATGTGAGTGTTGGCCATTCTGACGAGCAGGTCAGATGTAAGGGCAACTTCCATTCTCTAGGAGAATGGAGGTGCTTGGTTAGTTACCGGGTAGCTCAGTCGAGGAGGACTGGGGGCCATTCTGATATGATTGTTGGGATGTGTTCCCCTCATGATCAGATATGAGTGCATGCCCTTCCATCATTGTGAGCAGGATGTGTTCCTGCCTGGATGGATGTAAGTGCTGAGCCTTGTCACAAATGATAGTAGGTGTGTCCTATCATGCTGGTGATTGTAAGTGATGAGCCTTTCCACAGATGGTAGTAGGTGTGTCCTACCATGTTGGTGGATGTGAGCGCTGTGCCTTTCCACAGATGATAGTAGGTGTGTCCTATCATGCTGATGGTTGTAAGTGCTGATCCATTTCACAGATGATAGTAGGTGTGTCCTATCATGCTGTTGAATGTGAGTGTTGGGCCTTTCTGATGGGATTGTAGTTTACTACATGATCAGATGTGAGTGCTGGGCGTGCCTTTCTGACGAGCAGGTCAGATGTAAGTGCTGGGCGAAGACCTCCATGAGGGTAGGCCTGCAACCAGCATGAAAAAGGGCTGGCTCTATAGAACTTCCTATGACGAGAAGAATCATGAGATAGCACCAGTGTTGATCCAGATCAAGTGATGATCCAGATCCAGTAATGATGATCTAGCAGTAATGATCCAGATCGAGTGATGATCCAGATCCAGTCCAATGATGATGATCCAAATCGAGAGATGATCCAGATCTAGTGATGATGTTCGATGACGATCCAGATCAAGAGATGATCCAGATCCGATGATGACTTGAAGACGAAGATGACTTGAAGACGAGATGATCCAGTTGATACAGAGAAGAAGACCAATGCTGAAAATTGTGTCAAAAGAATACCTTCCTAGTTAAGAGGGAGTGTTGATGTATATGTAACTTCAGAATGTATTCTTCTATGTATCTTATATATTGTAACCTGATGTTTATTCCGGGATGTCTCTATTATGTATTTGAGTCATGTGGTCATGCCTCGATGTTCCGATCGGGAGGATTAATAATGTAATCAAGTCATATCAAGTCATTAGGTAAGTCCCCACAGTTTCGGGGCACTTGAGTTATTATACACTAATTAAGGTGTAGGCTCGAGTAGTAATTATTAGGTTGAGCCTACATGTGAAAAGGCAATTCAAGTGAACGAATGAATATAAATAGAGAGTGAAAGTCTCTCTATTTATCACTTGTCAAATACATCACTTGCTCTCCCAAGTGTGGCGCACTACTGGAGAAGGAAATTTTGGGACTAGACAGAAGACAGAAGACTACTGCTGTTTTGGGAGATCTCTTACTGTTTGGTGTTGATTCTATCTTAGAGGAAGTTGCAGGGTTTTCTCTTTTATGGTTTCCCCGAGGAAAACTCTTTGTGTCTCTTGTCTCTTGTGATGTGCTTGTGTTTTATTGCTGTGATTGTTATTCTCTCAGTGAAAAGATCCTAAGATCATAATGCTAGCTTAAATGTGATGAAAAACTAACAGTTGAAGGAATCATCCCTTATGAGGATTTTTCCATCCACTCCTCCTAACACGAATACCATGGAAATACACATGATTGCATCACTTTATTATGAGCCCAAGGGAGAACAAATTGTTGAGTCCACCTTGTTGAGTCCACATGAAGAAATGTACAAGACCATTCAAACCATTTCTGATGATCACACCAATGAGCTTCATTTGGTGGCTTCGGATCCTTACCACCTACCTTTCTGGTTAGAACCATCTCTTCCTATTTTGGATTATCTCTCTGAGACTTTTCCTTCTGATGAGTCCATTATGGAGATTATGAATACAAATGAGTCCATTTGAGAGGATCACCATCATAGATCCATGTTCCTCCCCAACACCAGTTTGGTTAACCATGATTATGCATCCCTGTTTCTTATTGATATTGTCAACGAACCTCAAAGTCCCATATTGTTGCAAGAAACATATTCTAAAGGAAACCTTTGCAACATTACTTAGACAAATCCAATTGACATATCAGCCAAGCCTAGTACCATTGAGCATGTTCATGTTGGGAAGAACTGCTCAGTAGATGAATATGAAGCATATAAGGCACTTTTCAAAGAATTCCATGATATTTTTTCCTGGTCCTATGAAGAAATGTCAGGGATTGACCCATCCATTGTGGTCCACAAGATTAAAACCTATCCCACGGCTAAACCTGTCAGGCAAAAACTAAGGCAAGTCCATCCACGGAAGGCCGTAGGTATTAAAGTTGAAATAGAGAAACTTCTCAAAGCTGGGTTTATTTATCCCGTACCCCTAACATAATGGGTATCGAACATTGTCCCTGTCAATAAAAAGTAGGGCACCATTACAATCTATATCATTCATGGATGGATTTTCTTGTTATAATCAGATTGAGATGTTACCCGTTGATCATCACAAGACGGCATTCATTTTCCCATGGGGAACCTTTGTGTATAGGAAGTTACCTTTTGGCTTGAAAAATGATGGAGCCATTTTCCAGCATGCGATGTCCTATGCGTTTCACGATATTAAAGATATTGTTGAACCATACCTTGATGACCTCCCTACTCATTCACAGCTATGGGAGGACCACCCTAGTCATCTTAGATATATTTTCCTGATATGTCGTCATTATAATATATGGCTCAATCCGCATAAATGTGTTTTTTGCATTGAGACAGGATGTCTGCTAGGTTTTGTGGTCTCCAAATATGGCATCTGGATAGACCCTTTGAAAATTTCTGCCATTTTAGCACTACCAGCGCCAACTAATCTCCTTGAAATCCAAATTTTGCAAGGGAAGGAAAACTTTCTCTGTCATTTTGTGTGTAATTTTGCAGAGAAAATGCACAGTTATATGTGTCTCCTCAAGAAGGACACTCCATTCTTTTGGGATGACCAAGCCCAATGCGCCTTTGATAATCTCAAACACACTCTGACTCATTCACCTGTGATACACCCCCCAAATTATTCAAAGGAATTTCTCTTGTATCTTGTTGCCTCTGCTACTACCATCGCTATGGTTTGGGTGCAGGAAAATCCCAGCGGTTGGGAGCACGTGATTTGCTATGCTAGTAAGAATCTTATGGATTCGGAAACTTGATATTCATGCGTGGAGAAGTTAGCATTGGCCACGGTCATTGCTGTACAAAAATTTCATCACTACATTTTGCTCTGAAAAACCATTGTATTAGCATATCAAAACCCTATGTATTACATCCTAACTCATCAAGTGCTTGGGGGAAATTACTCCCGATGGATAGTCATACTACAGGAGTTTGATCTGGAATTTTCCAAAGCCACATTAATGAAATCCTTGGTATTTCTGAGCTCATGTGTGATCTTCCCTATGCTGCAATGGAATCTGAGCCCAATGATTCATTTCCTAATGAAATTATGTTCTTGATCAGCACTACCGATCCATGGTATGGATATTGTCTTACTTATCTCCAAACACAACGGTTTCAACCAAATCTATCCCATGACGATCACCACCATATCTGTCACCATGAAAAATACTACCTCATCCTAAATGATACCTTGTATAGACATGGGATTGATTCTATTCGCTGGCGATGCCTCACCCATGAGGAGGCTGAACATGTGTTGAATCATTGCCACTCTGGAGCATGTGGCGGTCATTTGTCTAGGATGGCTAAAGCCCATAAAATCCTTTGTGCTGGCTATTTCTGGCCTTTAGTATTCAAAGACTATCATGAGGCTGTTAAGAAATTCCCACCTTGTCAACATTTTTATCCCAAAAGCGCACTCATCCTGCTCCGCTACACCCCATCATTGTCATTGGCCCATTTTCCAAATGGGGGATTGATTTTATGCATTGTAAGCCTACCTCAGCTGGGGGGCATGGTTACATCATCGTAGCCATTGACTATTTTACAAATGGGCTAAGGCCATGCCTACATATACAGAAGATGGTAATACTCATTAGAGGAAATTTGGGGTCTAAAATGGGCCTCCTAAGGAAACTAATAAAATAATAGTTAAAATAATAAAATAATACTTATTAATTTTGGAGGAAGAATGAAAAAAACTACTTTTTGTGTTCGTATTTTCGACATATCTCCCTATGTATTTACTCAAATTCTGAGTGGGAGAGCTCGTTGGATGCAGAATTTAATTCCACATCCAACGAGTACCCACACTGCATACTTTTGATGGGCCCCGCTACCCCAAAAACAAGAAATACCTAAAAAAACATGATGATGATGTCATCATCACATTTTTCAGGTATTTCTTGTTTTTGGGGTAGCGAGGTCCGTCAAAAGTATGCAGTGTGGGTACTCGTTGGATGCAGAATTAAATTCTGCATCCAACAAGCTGTCCCACTCAGAATTTGAGTGAATACATAGGGAGATATGTCGAAAATACGAACACAAAAAGTAGTTTTCTTTTATGACAAATATGTCAATTCAACCATTATGGTTGACTCATTTTATTGAAATTCTATTGGTTCTTGAATTCCAACTCACAAAATTTGTTGTTGGCACGTTTTCTTATGAGGCCCATTTTAGACCCCAAATTTCCTCTAATGACCACTCTCTTCCTATTCAATCATATCATATATAGATTTGGAGTCCCACAGTCCGTTGTTACTAATCATGGATCACATTTCTGTAATCAAATGATGGAGGAAATGAGTTCCAAGCTAGTTTTTTGCCATGAAAACTCTACGCCATATTATCCAAAAGCTCATGGTCAGGTAGAGGCCATTAACAAAGTTTTGAAAACTATGCTTAATCAGATGGTTGAATATCATAAATCCAACTGGCACCACATTCTTTTCTCTGCTCTTTGGGTTTAAAGGACTTCTGTGAAAACAACTACTCATTTCATGCATTTCTATCTTGTTTATGGACTCAAAGCTATGTTACCAATTCAATGTCAGATTCCATCTTTACAACTTGTCCTCGAACTTCTCCTAGACACTTCCGCAAAGGAAGAAATATTTTTGTACTTGAATAACCTTGACGAGACTCGGAGAGATGCCGCCTTGGCTAATGAGGCACATAAAAAATGTGTTAAGGTGCAGTATGATAAATCCATCCAAACTTGTGCCTTTAACGAGGGTGACCTAGTTTTGACTTACGACCAAAGATACGACAAACTAGGGAAAGGAAATTTTGAGTCCAAGTGGTACGGTCCTTTTGTCATTTCTAAAGTTTTAGAGAAAGGGGCCTATGAGCTTGTTGACTATGATGGAATCCCTTTAGGGAAACCTTGCAATGGGTTGTACCTAAAGAGGTACTATGCCTAGGTATTTCTTGGATAGTATCTTGTATATATGTATATTTCTTGACTTTCAGGGTGCTTTTATTATTTTCAATATGGTTTTGAGTTTAGTGTTTGCATCTGTTTATACCATGTTTTGGTCATGTAGAGTAGATGGATTTCTATGGCTTCTCTAATGGTGCTTTCCACCACACCTTGAATATCGCCTTAGTTTCTTGGGTCCTCTATTCCCCAGCTAAATATTTGGTTAGTTTAGGAGTGGTTTGTATTGGTCCTGCTACCAAAAACATCATTGAGTACCGAGCAGTTATAGGTCTTCTGACTCAAGCTGCCTCTCAAGATGTTCACAATATGGTAGTCTTGATGGACTAACAACTCATGGTTTGTCATCTAAACCATGTCTACACCATTATAAATCCTATACTTCACTGCCTCTTCCAGATGGTACGCTTATTAGAAAGGTCATTTGAAACCATTACTTATAGGAATATCCCTAGGGAACATAATGTAGTTGTTGACTCATTATCTAATTACATCCTACATTGGCATATTGCCCATTCATGACGTTAAAATCAAACATGGTTCATTGTAAATAAACAATTAAAGACACATAAAACTCATGTAAAATACATTCACCATTTGAGACATATAAATGCCACGTAAAAGATGGTATATATATATATATATGAACATGTTTACAAAAAATAGGTCACGAGACCTCATCTGAAGCACATAGGCTTTCAGGCAAAAATCACCATACAAAATCATGAAGCTATTAGCTTTCAGTAGATACGTCATGCATACAACGTCTAGTGATGCTCATGGTAACACATCACTACCTAGGATACTCTACATAGCAGTCTACTAAACCAACCCGGTACTCTCACTATAGGTCTCTGATACCTCAGAGGGAGGTCATCAATGGAAGCGTCAGGGATTTCTTAGGTCAACCCCTCCAGTTTTTCCTCTAACTCCTCGGTCACATCATTGCCCTGCGGTACAAAGAGGGCTCCAACTCTTCTATTCAATGGGGAAGCTCCCCCAGGTTGTGCTGCTCCAACGTCTGCATGAAAATGTTTAGGTCTTGTTACTTAACATAAAAAATATAAAACATTAAAAAACATAAAAACATTTTGTCCATTTTAGGGTTTCTTGTTTCTTAGTGATGTCACCCCACTGTCCGCCAGGTGGGAATGGTAGGACAGGGTCTCCGCTAAAGTCCGTACCCACATAAGCATAATCCTCCACCATGAGGATCTGATCTCAGAGCCATCTAAAGAACAGGTCATCGAACTTCACCTTCCCCCTGCCCGCTTTAGTACGGGCCATAATTCAGACCCATCTCTGTGAATACCACCTGGGGTCTCATCTGTGACACCTGCTCGAAGAAGAAGCAGGCTAGAATGGAACCAAAACTGAACTAATTCATTTCCCCCTGCTGACACTTAGTCAACTAATCCTTGAATATCAGAAGTAGAGATTCCACCTGGTTGAATACGATAGGTGCCATGGCCTCTATGGCATACAGCATGTGTGCCCTAGAATCCTGGTGCACTCTCTGGATTTCGGCCACTCTCTGTATCATAAACAAGACAGTCCGTAGAGGCCCATCCATCGCTACATTTATGGGGATTTTCTTCCCCGATGTCCTCGTCTCTGGGATACAATGATATTTTATAACCTCTTGTGTGGTAATATCCCCTCGTCGAGAACCTATCAGTGAGATGGGGGCACCCCATCTCGAAAGTCCAGTCAAGAAGTAGATGTCCTCTTCCTCTACTATCAGAATATCAGCCCCAACCTCAAAGTGTTGCTACTGCAGATTCCACATCCAGAGTATGTGCTCTAGCAACCATGTGTGTGATACCATACTGGAAGTTTGGAAGAATTTTAGGAGTCCACAGTCTCGTAATGCGGCTATGCAACCCGCATTCCTCTGGGAAAAAGCATCATCGTTATCATGTTTTCTTTTCTTCCATATCACCATTTTTTATCAGCAAAATCCTACCAAAAACAATCATAACACCTATTAGAATCATTCTTAATCATTTAAATCCAAAGAAATGATCTATTTTTGCTTGTGTTACCAATTTTAAATCTTCACGGTCGGCACTTCCTGTGAGGCTTGTTTTCGGTGCGGCTCTAGTGAGGTACCATGTATCCCACAAGGGATAGGCATGGTGCCCATTCCCATGGTTTTAGGGATTTCCATGCAAGCCCAAAACACCATCTAAAATCAAAATTGAGACTATGAAAAGGAAGAGTAGGATTTGAACTGTTACCTGGAACTGACGACGCTCAAATCCTACGGTGGAAATTCCCGATATCAGCAACTGAATATCTAACTAGGAAAGTGCTCCAAATGCTCTCCACTATGGGTAAATAGTAAAATGATTTGATTTTTCACTATTTACATGACTTTTATACACATTTTTGGGTTCGACATACTATAGTTTTGATTTAAAATCGCTTATTGGTCGAAGCTTATCTGTCGTAATCCCTTAATGTTAGTTATTGGGGCATTTAACACTTGTTTTGAGTCGTTGCAGGATAGAAGAATAGTAGCAGTAAATTCTTGGGAGTTTGTTTTTGACTTTTTCATACTACTATAAAATGGAAAAATTCGATGAGCCTTTGTTACGACACTTTGGTCATGCTCTTGAAACCTAGTATCAAAGGTCTGAGTCTATTTTTTATTCTTTCCAAGCTTGTAAAAACTAACATTGTGTAAAGAAACCTTATGGAGTCTTCTTTTAACTCTTTTCGGGCTCCTTAAATATGAAATGATCGTCAAGTCCATTTTCGACTCTTTCCAGGATCGTAAAAATTAACATTGTGTAAAGAAACCTCATGGAGTCCTCTTTAAACTCTTTTTAGGCTCCCTAAATGTGAAAATATTGTTGACCGATATTGTCTTCTTCACACTCGTTAAATCATTTGAAGAATCATCTTTCCGATGGTAGGTTATCTCTTTTTTGGTTCGGATAGACTATTTACGAAAAAGGAACACTCCAGCTAATCATGACTCGAAGAGTTCTCTAAGGTATGATTTTACACTTTTTCGGGCCTTAGGGACTAAATCATACGAAAAAGGACCCTTTGGAGTCTTCTTCCGTAGTCATTCAGACTCTCTAAACATGAACGATACTGAGTTTTCTTTCATTGGACTTGTTAAATTAAACATTGAGAGACCCGTTTTTGGGAACGAACCCCTCCTCTCTCAGGTTCGTTAAAAATATGAGTTTGGACTTGTCTTCGAACAAGCTATACTGAGTGTTTGTTACCCTCTTTGAACTCGTAAAATCAAAAAGAGGCACTCATAGATCATGATGGGGAAAATGGGAAGGGAATCATTTTTGTAAATAAATGGCATTATTTTGTCATTACCTTTGAACATGGCACTTGTCTGCATCTCATTTCATTCAATTGGGTATTCAGCTGATCTCCATGATGATCCACTTTCATGAGTCATGTCGCTCCTTTGAGTCTTTCAAAAGAATGCATTGTCCACTGTCGCATTGTGTGTTTGCCTTGTTTAGTCATGCTGCCAAGTATTTTGTCGTGCCACTCGATGTTCAAAGGGAAGTTGAAGAAGTTTTTTCCTCTGCAGTCAAAACAATCTATGTGTCAGTACTTTTGAGTCAGTCCTATGGTTACTACATTCACATCATTCCAAAACTATGTTCTGAGTTTCATGTCGTCAATGTGGGACTCATCATGGCCCTCCTTCGATGAGACTATCCTTGTCGACATTGGCTCATCACCCGGGAAATACTCTTAGAAACAAAAACGTAGTACCTTGAGATCTGTATGCCTTAATGATAGATTATCTCGCTCTTGACATAGGTTCACATCATTGACCTTTGATCTATAGAATCAACTCGGTGTTCGACATCAGGACATCTATTCACACTCAGTAGATTGTACTAGGGTACCTTGGGAATCATTGACATCAATGGTGATCTCCCTCACACGTGTTAATGGTTCACATCATTGGTCGGTAGTCAAGTGTTTTCTACCATGTTTGACTTCAGATCATTGTAATCACATGGATAGAATCATACTTTATGGAAGATGACATGAAGACCTTGGGTATTTGTTTAAAGCGCTCATTGCTTTTCCCCAGGTTGCGATGGAGTTTTGTATATCTAGCATGTATCCACATTTGTATGGTCGTGGCTATGCTCAAATTTGTGTCTATATGACATAGATCTACATTGTATGTCTAGTAGCTATTTCCATGTTTGAGTCTTCTATCACATGGATCTGCGATGTATTCTAGTAGCCATGCTTGTTTATTCCTCCCATGAATCTACCTTGTATTGGTCTGCAGCCATGAGTTGGTTACTTGTGTCTATGAGTAAAAAATATTGATGTACTATAGATGCCTACTTAACAACATGCTCCGATCAAGCTGACATTTTCACCTCGAAGCGATGACTTGTTCTCTCAAATCTCTTGTTTATCGTATCCCTCTAAGACTCACACTTTCAGGGGCATCCTGCTATACCAAAATCCTGTCAGCACCATGTGATAAGACCTTTGACTTACATACTTGCCCTTAATCCTAGCACTTGGAGTTGAAACCCATGTTGTTTGTCAATTCTACATGAAAATACTCAACACTGCACTTTCCCTATGAACCATGAGCAGTACCTTGCTCGCACCACCTTCATCCTATTTTCCATAAGTGGTGCCATTTCCTGTGGCCTTTGGTCCATAAGAATTTCTCACCTAAACTGCTCTATCATAAGAGGAGAAAAGAAGTACCCTAGGTAAAATGGGAAAAAGAGAAGTTTCTCGAGGCTTCTAGATCATGAGCCTCATGTCCTCCCTTATCCCTATCATTGTGGGTTGGTTGAGCTCGAGATCCCCCATCATAGGATATTGAAGGCCACTTCATCCACAAATCTCTCAACCATTCCTATCCATTGAGCCTTATAAATACAATCTCATGTCCATGGTTGAGGGGGAGAACTATAGAGCTATTGTTATGCTGTTGGATTAACCACTTGGCCCAAGCCATTGGAGAGCATAGAGAACAAAGTTGGAGCTTATGGGGATGAAGTGTTTGTCTCATGTAGATGCATGTTGACACTAAGGCTTAATTGGCTGTAAACTTCTCCATTCATCCTAATGCAAAGCTGATTTCCGTCCCACATTACTGTTGTTTTGATTTCACATGTACATGTTGTTAGATTCCTTAGTCAGTAACATCGATAAGTAGATGATGTTCTAGTATCTTTGATGTGTTTGCATGTTTGATCTGGTTGCAGGTATATAGGTTCACTATCAAAGTAACATTCCAGGTGTCTATGACATCCAAGGAGGGTCTTCATCCTTTGTTGTTCACTCATTTGTTCTGGATGTGAACCATTCAGACCAGAAGAACAACTTTTGTCTGTAGAAGGTGAAATATTCCTGTTTACAGTACTCATTAATAGTCAATCCACCTCCTGGTCAGCGAGTTCGGAGATTTACCACCTCTCGTCGTCGAGATAAACAAGTGATAAAGTATATGTCCTCAACTTCTATGTTGAGCCACGTCCCGTCAATGTGAAAACTCTCATAGTCTAGATCCCAGTAATCAACTAGCATCTGGAGGATTCTTGGTTTGGCCCTTAGGCTACCAAGACACCAAAACTTATACAAACCACATGCATGTAATACTTGTTGGGCCATTAAATCACCTTACACAACCTCTTCTACATCACCATGTTCTCTCTCCCTCCACTCTAACACCATCCTACACAAAAAACAAGAGTTTTGATTATCATTTGCCATTGAAAACCCCATTTGTGGCCTCATACACAACTATTTGCAAAACAACCATGTATGTACACATGTTTGGGTGTTTTTTCTGCATATGGCAAGCCCTATATGCGGAAAAAACCCCGATACCCACGTGAGCCGAAACGCATAACATAGGATGGCCTAGAAAATTAAATGGACCGTGAAAACTTTAAAAAATTGCATGAAATAGGTAGAGGAGGACATGAGGAGTTAGCTGGATCAAACAGTGTTGAATTTCATCGGACGATGCTCCTGGAATTTGCGTTGGAATTTTTGAGCTCAAATGGGTAAAAATTTCAAATGATATGGAATTTTTAAATTTTTTACTATTTATAGAAAAAATTTGAATTTTTTTACCCACTTTCTATAGTTTTGACTGTTTCTTACAATTTTGGACCATTTTGAACTAATTTGATGATGTAGGAGTCCATTTTGAGTGCGTTTTGACCGTGGTTTTGACCCGTTCATGTCGATTTAAGGTATTATGTCTAAACTGGCATATAGGTTAGATTTCACATCCATTTGCACTTTGCATGAACTTATGACCATTTCATTATAAACTTAGGTACGAACCCATTCTATCTTGTCACAAAACCTTCTTATTGCTTTTAGAAATGACATGATGTGAATGGTAGAGCTTAACCATACATGGGTACTCTAGTTAGCTCCTATTTTTCATTTGGTTCCCATGCCGAAATTTTTCCTTTAGGGTGGGGGAGTCCTTTGTATAGTACCACCATGACTTTGCGCAAGAGCCTCATACTCCTCTTGATCTTTTTTGTTGGCCTTTTCCCCAGGACTCCCTTATGTAAAGTTGTAATTGCATTATTATGATTTTTTCTTACCTTATTGAGCCTTATGACGACTTCCCTGACTTTGATTATCATCCATTTATTCCGAGCTTGTATCATGTCTAGCCAAGCAGACCCATTTTATATATCTTTTACAGCTTGATTCCTCATTTTTACTGGGAGGGTACTTTCCCCTGAGTGTCGTTATCCTACACATGTTTCCTTGCATTGAGCATAGGTATGTTCCGCTGCTTGGAACTAGTTTGTTTTCCCCTTGACACTCGTCTCCTCCTAGATTTGTAACTATATAACACTTTTATTCTTTTTCAAGCTTTTCAAAATATTTGAAAAAGTCCAAAAATTAAAAAACCAAAAATCTAGACAGGAAAAGATGTTTTCTTTGGTAGCAGTAAAGTCATGTCACCTTTGAACAGAGAACTGTATATCACATCCGTTGGTTGGGTTAATAGTTTGACTTTAGGAGCTATACTCGTTTCTCTGATTTTATCTCCACTGACTGGTTAAGCTTCTAGTCCCTATGGAACCTCTTTCAATGCCTCCTATGTCACATAGATGTACCAATTTTGTATATTGAGTCTATGCTACCTACATTCAGTCACCATTTACCTTTATGCTCTTGTTCGAAGGAATTTGAATCCTGAGTCGACCATTCCTCAATTTTCTTGACTTTGCATGTCGGCCATTCCCAGTACTCATCCTGGTTCGAGCACATTATGATCGAGTCCTTCCACATTATACAGCATTGATAAGTACCTTGTGTTGGATGATGGGGGATTCCTTAATTCCCTCCTTCCAGCAGATTTCATCCCATCAACTTCAGATCATTTATTCTGGGATAGGAGTCTAGATTCATTTGAGTGCCTTGAGACTTACAGTCATCAGTGGTAGGTTCTCTCACCATCGACAGTTTTGGGAATACATCAATGTCACTTAATCGATGGATTCTTCCAAGTGTTCAACCTCAACACATTTATTCACACTTGTTAGATTGCACTCTAGTACCTTGATTCCCATTTTCATTATTGGTGGGTGATCTCGCATCTGTTAACGGTATACATCAATGATTGGTAATCAGATGATGGACTACTATGTTCGACCTCGACACCTCTATTCACATAGTAGGACATGTACTCATAGATGTTTGTGTATAATACTTTCTAGATTGGTGGCATTTCATATATGTTACCTCCTTGATCGTGCCAATGTTCATGAGTTTTCAGCTCTCATGACTTGATTCCAGTGTATGTTAGATATCTTCAACCATTATGGAGATCTTGATCCATTGTATATCTCCAGATTTCATGGAGATCATGATCCTTTGTATATATTCATCATAGAGATTCTTATCTGTGTATATTATACGTGGTGATGACCACACATGTCATATTTTGTATCAGTCCTATTCATGGCCATTGTACTCTTATGTATCTGGGACTGTTGTATGTACTTGCAGTCATATGCAAAGATATTCATACTATATTGTTGGATGGCTAGTTCTTGCACCTATTTCTTCATCACTCCACTTCTGGGATGGACTTATAATGTATTTCGGCCATCGTATCACCCCTCTAACCTCACACATTAGGGGGCATCTGTTACAGCTGATTTTACCACACATGGTAGATCAAAAATTTATGTCCTTCCCTATCCCTCTACAGACTCTTTGGAGTCCATGGACTATTTTTGTACCTTTTATGTTTCCAAGATCATCCCTAAAAACACCTATTATTTTCCATATGTGACTTTTAAACCCATTCTCGTGTATACACATGGATATAACCCTTAAACCCACGTACATCAGGATGTGTGCAAAAGGTGAAAGATTTTTGGATTTTTCCTTGATGTGGATCCGAGTCACTTGTCTCTTGGCCTTCCATATGCCTTGAGATCGCTCGGATTTGACCTTCCATTACCCCATTGAAGCACTATATAAGGAACCCTTTGGATACATTGAAAGGGGAGGAATTGAAGAGCAAGAAAACTATAGTCCATTGTTGCCATAGCTTGCTTATACTTGAGTCGGCATCCCTTTATCCCTTGGAGAACTTGGTGTCCTTACCAATATTTCCTTTGTTTCTAATATTGCTATCGAGATATGGAGGATTCAGGTGGTGGAGGACTCAGTTTCTCTGATTCGTAGACGTGCTGACAGAGGTTGTCATTCTTGTAATATATGATTTATATTAATAGAAATATATTTTCTTGTCTAATGATGTGAATTTAAATGAATATCGAATTCATGGATGGTTTTAATTGCTTATACATTATTGATTATATATCCTAGAGTAGGTCTAACACCATTATATAGCATGCATGTCTTGTTTGCTAATTGTTGAGAGAGAAAATTGTTAACACAAGCGGGATTGGAAAAGCTCAATGGGGATCTACATCAACCATCCAGAGTAAGGTATGTTTCGAGATCCTTTAGTATTAGATGTTTTATTTCTCTTTCATATCAGGAAGGGATTGATTTCTGTGGTTACTCTATCTATTATGGTACACCCCAAGCCATAAGAAGTTTTCTCTGTAACACAATACATAAAACATTCCCTTTAAAATGGGATTACAACTAGCCCTTGAAATTTGATCACTGGAGGTTATGAAAAATTAACACTTAGTCTGCCTGACACTAAAAAAAATTCTAAAGGAGAAAGTATCAGGCAAAAAATTGGAAATATTAAAATGATAAAAGGGGAGGAATAATAAGAAAAAACACTCTCCTTTTTTATTCATTGAATTTGACAAATCAATCAGGCATGTGCATGCATTTTACTGAAGTAAGGAAATTTTGGATAGCTTCACTCAAATGCACACCCAACCTGCATTACAAAGCCAAATTCATTGATTCGAACCTCATAGTGTCTGTTCGAGAATAAAAAACATAAATAAGATCTCAATATTTAAAGTTTAGACATAAAAACTTATGCTCTGCAAGGAAACTCCAAATTTACATGATTTCCATGTTGTAAAAAAAAGGGTTGAGTCCCACAACGAAATGCACACATTGGCTTGCATTTCATGTTATATTGAATAAATTGCACTATAACATATACATACCAACCTTTTCTACAATATCTTGTACTCATTTCTATAAATGGTATGATCTACAGTAAAATCCAAGTCATCCAAAACAACAATTGATAGTTTTTTCCATTATTTCATGGCCATAACTAAAAATGCACACCAATTCTAATCGAAGTACACTCTAGGTATCAAATTTGGAAGTTTGCATACAAAAACCTAATTAAAGTTGTATAGTTTTAATTTCAGACATAAAAAATTCTATTGTGAAATAAGAAATGCATCCAACATTTTAAATGAGAGCTAAACAACTGTAAATGTTGGTTTCTTGTTCACGGGCATCATAGTTTCACTAGTAAATCTTGTATTTATTGAATTTTGGCATGAGAAGGAAAACTTAGAAAATAGGTTGAATTGGATACTTATTTGCAAAGCAATCTCATGGCCTCTGCAAGTTTGTATCATCTGTATCTTTTTTATTATAATATAAATCACCATCCTTCCTTACATAAATAAATAAACGAGAACATAATAGATATAATACATTCCCAGCAAAAAAACAAAGATAATGCAAAAATATAACCAGATCGATACTCAAGAAATTTTTAAAAGAGGCCCAAGAGCATTTTTATTATATTATGCTTTCATTACAGAGCAGAGGGCTAGTTTACTGTTGAATTAGTAACATCAAACAACTCCTTCAATAATAATTGTTCCAACTACCTATTACATTTTATTTATAGACCTCAAGGGTCAGATTGACCATCTTACAAGTGGATTTCATTAGAGTGAAACTGAAATGTTGATTCACCCTCGAGCCAACTCATCCTCTATTATACTTTACCGGCTTCAAACGAAGATATCAACTACTGTGGAACAAGGCTAACATGGCAATGAAACACAGGGGGGGGAATAGGGCTGAAGTGGACATGTTTCAACAACAAGGGTAGAAAGGGAGTCGAAGAGGAAGTTTCATTCCAATTATCTTGATGGGAGATGTGTGCAGAGAAGAATTATAAAAGTGATACACATTGCGTGAGAGGTCTCACAAAAACAAAATTGAAATGCCAAGGAAATAAGAAAATGATAAGGAAGAGAGAAATGTTGAGACAAAAATGGCTTAGTGGAAAACAACATTCAATACCCATTTGGTATGGAGAAATTAATAGCTGAAATTGAAGAAATCAATTTTGTTATGCCACCGGGAGGGAATTCTCGGGTTGTTGAAGAGGGATAGGGTGTTGAATCAGTGCAGGAAATACTTCACTAACTGATGGGAGAGGACTTCCAAATGAACATAAAAGCGATAATATGGAATGGAACTGGCAGTTAAAGCCATCAAAAACGGATGAGACTGTTTCCAATTGTTTCCAATTCTACCCATTTCACTCGTACTATCACTAAACTCAATTTCACGCACATATGTGGCCATACTAGACAAAAATTAATGAACATAGATAATTGAGTCAATATATAGCCTACTGATAACAGTGACCCCTATTTATCAATGTTCCATAAGAAGCAACATAACTGGTTATTAACTGCAGCTACTAGGAAGGAATCCATGAGGTCAGGCCAAATATGGATATGTGTACTGTGTTGGCTCTTTGAATAATTGAAAGGTGGGAAAATAAGGTTAATCATGAGGAAATGTTGAGTTCATGTCTGGGTGATGCAATCATTCTCAATGCCATTAGAATCTGACTTGATTGAGCTTCATCGAATCATAGAATTTGATGGTCTATACTATGTAGAACATTTTTTCCTTGTTAAGTGATGTATTTGACACTTAGTTGAAAATTCATAATATGATAGGTATGGAAAAGAAAAACCAACATTTTACAGGTTTATAATATTAAATGACGTATTTGACACTCAATTAATTCGGCACATGTTTGATAGGTTGAGGTATAGGAAAACGAGAAAAAAACCACCATTTAGAGTTTTAGAAAATTAGAGTACTAGCAAAACTCTAAATTGTAAATCAGGGTTGAGTCCCTCCAAGAAATGCACACATTGTCCTAGAAAAAAAATTCAATATTAGGGCTAGAAGTCAAAAAATTTCTAAAGGAGAGGGTATCAGGTAAAAAATTGGAAATATTAAAATGCTAAAAGAGGAATAATAATAAAAAGGACTCTCCTATTTTATTCATTGAATTTGACAAAAAAACCAGGCATGTTCGTGCATTTTACTGAAGTAAGTCAATTTTGGATTGCTTTACTCAAATACACGCCCAACATGCATTATAGAGCCAAATTCACTAATTCAAACCACAGAGTGTATGTTCAGGCATAAAAAAACCTATATAAGCTTTCAAAGTTTAAATTTTAGAAAGAAAAATTGATGGTCTGAAAGGAAACTCCAAATTTATTTTTTTTCCACATGGTAAAAATCATGGTTGAGTGCCTCGAGGAAATGCACACATTGTCCTGCATTTCATGTTATATTGAATAAATTACACTATAACATAGGAATACTAATCTTTTCTACAAACTCGTGTACTCACTTCTATAAATTGTATGATCTACTGTAAAATCCAAGTCATCCAAAATAACAATTGATATCAATTTGCCAAAAGTGCCTCTCACCCATATTTGCACTACTCCAGAAAAATGCCCATCGAGGAGAGAGAAAGAAGATCCAGAAAATGAAAGTGGTATTGATGGATTCACCTTGTTTTCCTCTACCCATTGGGTATCTCACCTGCGAAGTTTGAAGAAAAAACAAAATCACCTTGGTGACCTAGGGTTTGAAGAGAACTGGTTAAGTGTTAGCCAAAGAGTTTGAGAGACCATTTGGAAATGCCCACAAGGGGGTGTTCCTTTGATGATAAAATTTATTAGATGATATGGTCCTATTCATTATTGAAATGGATATCTATTCATGTTCTTGGTTTTTCTTATGGTGATTAGGTAAGGAAAATATCAACATGCCAAAATAGAAGAAAAATGTTATTTTGCATAGAAAAGACAAAGGAAAAAAGGCTAAGCGTTGTAAAGGGGTGATTCCCGCATTAAGGTTGATTCTCACACTGAGGATGATACCGAAATGGCATGGCATGGAATAAATGATGATGTGGCAGGAAGTTGAAATCATTGTTGCATTATGACATCATTCAGGAGAAATACGGGAAATTAGTGAAAATCACGAAATTGGTCCAAGTAGCCTTAAGAGGATGCCCACCACAAATTGTGTGTTGAAGAAAATGCCCACAACACATTGGGATATTGTAGGGTGCTATTTTGTCTACTCAACCATGGTATCAATTTTTCCAAAGAGACCCTGAAGAAGAATTTATGGACTTGCCAAAATTGTGGCTTAGGGAAATTAGACGAAGCCTAGGAGAAGATCAAAAATTGTCTGAGTATGGAATTATTGATAAAATATGCCTAACTCGCCTTACAAAAATTCGTGCCACAGCTCATAGGATGATGATAAAAATATTCTGATAGTGTGGATATCTAGAGTGTTGTATGGTGCATCCAATTATATCATTATCTTGACAAAAAAGTATTTCAGTAAGAAGATATTGATTTGCCAAAAGTTCCTCTCAACCATATTTGCATTGCTCCAGAAAAATGCTCGCTAAGGAGAGAGAAAGAAGCTCTAGAAGATGAAAGTGTTCTTGCTGGATTCACCTTGTTTTCCTCTGCCCATTGGGTATCTCACTTGCCAAATTTGAAGGAAAAATGAAATCACCTTGGTGACCTAAGGTTTGAAGAGAACTACTTAAGTGTTAGACAAAGAGTTTGAGAGACCATTTGGAAATGCCCGTAAGGGAATGTTCATTTAATGATAAAATTCATCAGATGATATGGTCATGTTCATTGTTGTAATGGCTATATATCCATGCTCTTGGTTTTTCTTATGGTGATCAGATAAGGAAAATATCAACCTGCCAAAATAGAAGAAAAATGTTATTATGCATACTGAAGACAAAGAAAAAGCGGTTGTGTTGTAAAGGGGCTAAGTGACTCCTGCATTAATATTGATTCCCTCACTAAGGATGATTCATACATGGCATGGAATGGAATAGATGATGATGTGGCATGAATTTGAAGTCATTGTTACATTATCACATTGTTCTGGAGAAATACATCATATTAGTGAAAATTGGGAAATTGACAAGTATGGGAATATTGGTACAAGTAGCCTTAAGAGGTTTCCCTTCCAAAAATTGTGTGTTGAAGAAAATTCATGCACCGCATGGAGATATTGTAGGCTGTTGTTTTGTCTACCTAACCATGTTCTCAGTTTTTCCAAAGAGACCCTGAAAACAAATTTATGGACCTGCCAAAAATGTGGTTTAGGGAAATTAGACCAAGCCTAGGAGAAGATAAAAAATTGTCCAAGTATGGAATTATTGGTAAAATCTACATAACTAGACTTAGGGAAATGCTCATAATAGCTCATAGGATGATGGTCAAATTATTGAGTGTGGATCTCTAGAGTGTTGTATGGTGCATCCAAGCATATCTAGAAGGCTATAATAAGAGGTTTTTTGGACATTTTGAAGATAGTATAGAAGCATATTCACAATAACCCACATGCTAGTAAATGTATATTATTGTTTCAAACTTACAAATTTCATATATAATGAAAATTTTATTTGAAAAGAAAAACCAATTATAACAGAAACTTTTCTTGCATCTTTGGTGACCAAAAATTTTCTCTTGCATCTGTTTTGCACCATTAATCTTCTGTGCTATTTATATTTAATTATTCTCCCTCAATTTTGTCGTTTCCCTTAATTTCTATGAAGCTCGCATTTTGAAATTATATCTTAACCATTGATCTCATAATGGATCCTTTTTAACCACTGATTTCATGTTTCCTTACTGATTCCGCTATTTGAAATGCACCTTCAGAGTGGGCATATTCTATTTACGAAGAGGTTCTAGGCCATAGATCCTCACGTGATCAGATATGGATCTTTCATTTAGTTATCCCTTTATTCGCATTTTTCACAAGCTTCGTATTAATTCTCACCCTCGCATCTTTGCATCACAAAAACCATTTCATCCATAGATCCGAGTCTACGGTGAATCTATACCATTCACTAGTGTATCTCCTACCGGTTTTGTGATACCCATCTTTGATATCCTGAATGCATGTTCCCATCGCGAAATCCTTCACAATCTGATATCTCCGCCTCTTTTAATCCTCATCGTTCAATGTGGAGGGCCCTACAAAATTTAGCGATGCTAAGGAAAATCACTCCAGGACACCTTTAGGGGGGGTCTTTCTAACCCCCCCCCGCCCAAAGTATTGAGAATTAGACTTTGGAGGGGTTTTTTTAAGGAATTCCCCCCAAATACCTAAATGTTTGTTTTTTGGGTGGGGGTTAGCAAAACCAGCGCAAGCCACCTTTATGGAGGGTGTTTCTAAACCTCTCCCCCCCCTGCAAAAAAAAAAGTCCTGATAATTAGACTTTTGAGGGAGTTTTTTAAGGACTACCCACAAATACCTTAAATTTTTTTTATTTTTTTATTGGGGGGGGGTGGTTAGTAAAACCATTGCAAGTGACCTTTAAGGGGGGTCTTTCTAAACCTCCCCCCCCCCCCCCCCCCCCC
>LPNX010171679.1:80075-95075 GCA_001517045.1 Pseudotsuga menziesii
AATGCTAAGCAACTTTTGAAAAAGTATTTGAGATTACTAACCTTTTTAGTGGGAGGCCTTTTGATTAGTTGTTCAAATCTTTTGGTCATAGGTCGCACTGATCTCAATGTCGATGGTTGATTGGCATCAAACAAATCTTGTCGCACCTCCAAGAAGACCTCCTTCTCCTGTTGGAGATCTAGTGGAGCTTTCTTTTGGGCTGCAGGTCACACCTGCGGGTGTCCTTGCAGTGTAATTTGGTTTGATCCCATCGCAACACCTCCTCTTGTAACTACAACAAGGTTGGATTGTCTTGGCTCAACATAGATCATTTGGATATTCATATTGGGCTTTGGATTCAGATTTTACACCGAGTTGGGATTAACGAGAGTTTTATCCTTCCATTTTGCAATCGAATAGGGACACTATTATATAATTTCATCAAATTCTTTCCAATATGTACAGGTTTTTGTAGGAATTTGACCATCTTGGGAAAAATGACCTCTGAAGTACCCACCCCCCCTTTGTGGAGGGTATTGTTATTGTTGAGGATACTAGTTTGGTTGGTATTGTGGTTGAGGATATTGTTGTTGAAATTGCCCAGGATGATACTAAGATTGTGCTTTTTCAGCTTGCATTTGTTCCTCATTCTTCATTAGGTAGGTCTCCATCTTTTTTGCTTGGAGTAGTTGGAAGGCTCTGCAATCCTTTTCATCATGTCCTACCGATATACAAAACTTACAATACAGACTAGCAGGTGCACTTATAATCTTTGTAGGTACATACATTCCTCCTCGAACTTGTGACCTGTAGCTTGGCATACTCTCCACCAAGGCATCCCTTGGGTGTTTAATGGGTTCAACGCACCTACTTTGACATAATTCATGAGCATCGAGAAATTATCCTTATGGTTCCCTTTTGTTCTACGCCTAGTACACCACAGTTCTTCCTAAAATTATTTTCCTCTTTTGATGTCCTAGAGCTACATTGTAATACTGGCCAGATCGGACTAAATTTGCATCATGCCGGAGCCATTGTCTCCAACTGGAGAGGATTCTAACTTCATGGCTATCTCCAGATCCTTTATCGGCGACACAAGTTTTTTTTGCATCAAAGGCATTCGGATGTGTGGCAACAAGGAGGCAATGAACCATTCCTTGTGTTGCACATCCGACATTTGAAAACTGACCTTTGCCATTAACGTCTTAAATCTCTCATCAAAATCCCAAAAAAACTTCGTCGATAGCTACTTTATCTCCTTGATCTCAGTGATACATTGCAATTCATACTTTAGTTTCTTAAATTCATTAATCAATCAGAGTCGAATCTCACTAAGTGTTTTTGGGACCACTCCTACTGGTACTATGGAAAACTTCATATACCGGTCTAGCACTCAACCTCGTAGAATAGTAATCATATGCTTTGTTTTTATGTTCTCATCCTGGATCTGTCGTATGGTCCAGATGGTGTCACACAGAAACCAATCTTGTTATGGGTCTTCCAGCCCATTCCCATTGAATACTGGGAGATTAATGTCAGTTCTAGCCATTGGGTTGATCGGTATTGTATTAGTAGGAACAAAATGTGGACTAGTTGAAATTCCTTGTTCGCTATTTATAGCATTAGTACTATTTGTATTTACATAAATACTTGGAGATGGTTCTCGTGTCCTTACCTCTGGTACTGTCGACGATTTGAGTACACGTTCTGGTTCCAGAGCTTTTGTCAACTCCTTGAATTCTTTGTTTTCCTATGAGATTCGTTGGTGCTCTTCTTCCTTGTCACGCAAGCCTTCATCTAGCTACGATGTAAACTCATAGCCTTCTTCTTCTTGTTCTGTGCTGCAATTTCCTCGTCCGAGAAAAGTTTTTTTCCTTTTGTCAGACCTAAATCTCCTTCCTCTTCTCAAAAAGCCAAATTCTAGTTCAGTTCCACCTTTTCTTGGGAACATCTCACTCCAGAGTTCTGTTGAGGGATATCCACCCTTGTTTGTCAATCTATCAGTCATAGAATGGCCTTTTCACATACGAGCATTTTGATGCATGTCTTCCACAATGAAAGATATCTACTGCGTGGTCCTGAAATTTTTCTCTCAGCCTCACTATATGAAGTTATTGTGTCAACAACAAACTCAGTGATATATCCCTTTATGATATTGTCTACCCAGAATTCCATAGCCCTTGATATAAGGTTATTGATTCTTTTTATTTGCTCAATCCAGAACGAAGTCGACTCTGTCGGTTCCCCTCCTTGAGAATTATTTTTCTGGGTTTTCAACTTAAACAACCATTCATACAACACAATGGGGAACTCGGAAAAGAAAATATCATGGATGTTTGAATATGTGTACCATTCTAACCACTTCATTGGCGTCCACCGATATCCTTCACTTTCGTTCTATGCAAACTCTATCTCTTTTGCATCCACCCAAATTTGGATCTTCGGTTTCATTCGATGCCAGAACATATCCCTCAACACACACTTTAAGGTCCCGACAATAGAACCATTTGTTGTCCTTCCTCCCCATACGACCATTTGTTGTCCTTCCTCCCCATATGACCCAGGTTCAATCCCCTCTCTCTGGTATGCGCAACAAATCCCAAGATATCGACATGACGGAGCAGAGCCTAGCCAGTAGCACCTAGGACACAAATTCCATCTCTCCTGAGATATCTAAGTTCTTATGGGTAACTTCCAGAACCATGTTTCCATAGTTTGCATGGGAGGGTTTTTAAGTCCTTGGATCCGCGCCAAAGTTTCCACGAAGACCAAGAGGGTGGGTTGGTGGTTTTCACTTTAGATATCAATAGCAAAGTATTACACACCCTTAATTACATAGTCTTAAGCAATTGCATAGTGCACAGTCATCAAAAATATATTCATTACTTGGAATACAACAGTCACACAATTATTTTATTTAAGCACAATAATCAATTAATCATTAACATAGTAAATAAGAACTTTTCTAAGCTATCTAATCATTCACACATATACACAACATATAACGCGGAAACCCATCCAGGAAAAAACCATAAGGTAATCTTCATCTGGCATTGGCATGAGAAAATAGATGCACCTTTTGTCTATACATAAAGCTATAGAATATTTTCAAGATATTCTCTTCTATCTCTATATACTTCTTCTCCCTCTAATGCTCTATGTTCTTCTTTATCTTTATCACTCTACTCTACTCCTACTCAAGGATCCACACATAGCATGGATTGACTCGACCTTCTGTATCTATTTGGGCACTCAGCTATAGATTCACTAAACGATTCGGATTTACCTACTCAAAACTATTGTATCCTCTACTCAGCTCAAAAGCGTCTAAACACGAAGTAACTAATAGGATAATTGTTTGACTTCCTAACCCATGTACACATTGGAATTCTCCTTTTATATCTTTTTTACAGAATCAATATATTCCCCTACATGCTTGTTACAGACTCAATCATGACTTGATACCGACTCTAACAGACTCAACAACACTCATTATCTCAGTTGACTTACTTTCCTCATCCCACAGACTATCTTTCCTATTCTAGTAAAACATGAACAAATAGGTGCTATCGGCCTAACTTACAAAAACTCCTTACGCGTGTGGTTTCTTCTGGATCCATCCAAACTTGTACCCATGATCGCTAAGGGATTGTCTTTCTCCACATCATGCCTTGCTATCATTTTTTTTCCATTATCTTGTTTCCACGCTTGCTTCCTCGAACATTCTTCTATGTCATCACATCTCATGCTCTGTACTTCGATCTTATCTTACAAAACTGGTGCAACTTCCTTGTCTCCCGCCTTTACTTTTCCTTTCTCCTTTTCTTCCTTCTTCTGTCACAACATCCTTCCCTTCCCTTGATGTTGTTTCCTATGTTGCCACTCCTTCTTCTTCCTTGTACACGTTTTCCCCAACTTAGGCAGAATTATATATGAATTATGCCCTTCTATCCTGGGCCCAACAAAATTTTAGATTACATTTAACATAAATTAAATTTTATACACTTTTATTTAAATTCTACCATTTTAAATATTTCTCCATTTCACATATATTACAATGAAATATATAACTCTACAACACTTAGAAAAAAATTGTTAACTATAGAGAGGGGTATAATTAATAAAGAATTACTACTTCTAATTATTGAGAGGGGTATAATTATTGAGTCAAAAGAATTGTATGTGCACTCACTTCTCTTTATCCTTTGGTTAAGCTTAGAACCCTAGGAACTTTCATGAACTAATAGGGTGTCGATGATGGATAGGATATACAAAGCAACTTAACATAGATAACATTGTAAATTTAGGGTAGAAATAATAAGGATGGAAACCCAACTGATTCCAATGATGATTCTATTTTGGCAGCTCAACCTCCCACAAATAAGATATTTATGAAGAAGGAAGTGTTGTGATGTAGAATTATAGATTTGAATAATTAATTCCTAGATCAAGCCATGAACCATGGAATAGCACCTGCAGTTCTAACAATCTAGTAGAAAGTATGAACGTTTGTCGAATTAGAACATTGGAAATAATATATCTTCTAGAATATCCATGCTATATTGTCCCAATCATAGAATCATCATAGGTTTGCTGGGAGGGACCAAAGTGCTCTATATTTAAAATAGAGTGGCAGTGTCTATGTTGTTAGGGATAAAAACATAGACAATATCCATAAAAGTGTAAAAAAGAAGAGATTTCAACCCTAGGAATCCCCATGTTACTCCAATTTTATTTGTTGATCTGCAAGATCACGTTGTTGTCTTTTGGCCCTGAGTAGTGATGAAGAAGAAGGATCATTTCTAGGTCTTATGGTTCTGATAAAAAATGATAAGGTTCATAGAGCCTTCTACAAAATACCATGAACAATAGCAAGAAAATCCCAATACAATAGATATAATATGCATAGCTAAAAACCCTAAATGGATTTGGTTGGATTTTTAGTTGACCAAAGTGATTTTTATAGTTTTACAATAAGTCCACATTAAAATTACTCTAAAAAAATATTAGAATAGATTAGGATACACATAGCTAGAAGCAACTAATTTAACCCACTCTTGACAAATTTCCTTGATGAATGAGCTCTCAAGAAGGATTGTCCAAGGGGGATTTGTTGGTGGTGAGGTGTTCATGTCCAAAGGTGTGCCCATGTACTTTATCGTATAGTTTGCTACTTTTTTTTTAACGCCATTTATTACTTCTTCAGTTTGTTTTAGTGATATGAGTGTTGCACATGCAATATAAAGTGATAATAATAAATAAATTTGTACTCTAAACATGCTATGGTTTGGATTTTTTTTATCATAGTTTTTTTAACAATTTTCCCTCAAATCCAGTAAAAAAATTAGAAGAATTACTAGAAATGCAAATATAAGCTGTTAATATTCCATGACCTAGGTGCAATGATATTTTTTTTAACTATATAATGTTTATACTACTTCATAAATAAGCATTCCATAGTAAGTATATTTTGTAAAAAATTGTTGGGATTAACTATTTCAAGAGGATATCCACCATCGCTTACTACATTCAATTAATCCCCAAAATGAAATTTGTTGACCTTTCTCCCCCCATGACCCAGGTCCAGTCCCCTCTCTCTAGTTAGCACAACAACACCCAAGATATTGACCCGATGAAGCAGATCCTAGCCAATAGCACCTGCAACATAGATGTTGTCTCACCCAAGATATCTAAGTTCTTATAAGTAACTTCCAGAACCATGTTTTTGCAGTTTGCGTGGGAGGGTGTTTAAGTCCTTGGATCTGTACCAAAGTTTCCATGAATACCAGGAGGGTGGGTTGGTGGTTTTCACTTTAGATATCAATACCAAAGTATTACACATCCTTAATTATGCAGTCTTACGCAATTAAATAGTGAATAGTCATCACAGATATATTCATTACTCAGAATACAACATTCACATAGTTATATTCTTTAAGAACAATAATCAATCAATCATTAAAAAAGTAAATATGCCCTTGTATAATCTATCCAATCATTCATATATATACACAACATATAATGTGGAAACCCATCCAAGAAAAAACCACAAGGTGCTGTTCATCTAGCATTGGCGTGAGAAAATATATGCACCTTTTGTTTGTACATAAAGCTACAGACTATGTTCAATATATTCTCTTCTATCTCTACAGGCTTCTTCTCCCTCTCATGCTCTATGTTATTATTTATCTTTATCACTCTACTCTACTCCTACTCAATGATCCACACATATCCTGGATCGACTCAACCTTCTATATATGTCTATGCACTCAGCTGCAGATCATCTTACTTTGATGCACTTAGCAATCCAAAGTTACCTACTAAAAAATGTTGTATCCTCCACTCAGCTCAAAAGATTATAAACAAAAACTAGCTAATAGGATAATTGATTGAGTAGATAGCCCATGTATATCTTGGGTTTCTCCTTTTATAGCCTTTTTACAAAATTGATATATTCCCGTACATGCTTGTTACAGACTCAATCATGATTTGATACAGAATCTAACAGTCTTGGCTACAGTCACTATCTCGGTAGACTTACTATCCTCAAGCTATAGGTTTTCTTTCCTATTCTGGAAAAATATGACCAAAGAGGTGCTATCGGCTTGACTTACAAAAATTCCTTACATGTGTGGTTTGTACCGGCTCTAGTCAAACTCATACCCATGATTGCTAAGGGTTGTTGTTTCTCTGCATAATGCCTTACTATCACTTTCTGGTCATTATCTTGTCTGCACACCTACTTCCGTGAATATTCTCCCATACCATCACATCTTGTGCTCTGTACTTCCATCATATCTCACAAAACTAGTGCTACTTTCTCGTCCTGCGCCTTTACTTTTCCTTTCTCCTTTTCTTCCTTCTTCTGCCGCATCATCCTTCCCTTTCCCCTTTATTTTTTTTCTTATGTCACAACTCCTTCTTCTTGTTCCTTGTACTCTTGTTCCCTTACTTAGGTAGAATTCTATATGAATTTGTCCCTTATTCTTTGGGACAACAGGCCCCCATGGGGGGTTCACTGAGTGAACTTGTTACAAATCACGTTCGTTCATAGGACATTAAAGATTATCCATAATTCCACTAATTATTGGAAAATACTTCCTATTGCCTCCTTTCACACACCTGGGTCACGTGGTATAAATCTTCAAGCCACTCTGTGTGTCCTTGGGGGCCAATCTCGAGTCAAGGCTGTCACCTTGTTCTTGACGCCTTCGTTTAGGCTCAACTCCTAACGAAGCCAAGGGGGGTAGACCCTATTAAGTTACTAAGGCTAATTACTTAGTATGGTGATGTTAAACTGAATGAATTACTTAGGAGTTTGAAATTTAACCATAAACAACCATAGATGACACGATACAAAATGAGCGCACAAAAGCACAATGCTGAGACACAATATATATATATATATATAGCAAGAAAGTAAACGGTGCCTTAAAATGGAGTCAAAATAAAATCAATGTAATTGCATGTGCTTGGAGTGAATGTTTTTCAATTGCCTCTTGGTACGTTTTAAGTTAATGTGAAATATGAGTTGATTAAAATTAGGCGAAGGGGTGGAGTCTAGATATACCCGAGAGTACTTTGAGTGTGTCCAAAACTAAACCTTCATGGTGATCCAGATTTAGGCATGAATGAAATGAAAGAACATATACAGAATCACAATAACAGACATTTTGCAAAGATAACAAAGATACATTAAACACATTCTATTAAATGGCGGAAATAGAATAGACTGTAATACAATTGCTAGAATAGTGGTAGCTATCTCTGAGAAGAGATGTGGCTGCTACACTCATTCATGCCAAGATGAATACAAAATGAGGCCAAAGGGGCCTATTTATAATAATAATGAGGGTGAGAACCCCAAAATTCCAAAACGTAACCCTAGAAGATGAACCGTCATAAATTTTGCGGCCCCAAGGTGGTAAGTTGAATAGTCAACTTCCTGGGGTCATAACTTTTGAATACGATCTTCGATTTGGGTGTTTGATAGCTCGTTGGAAAGGTATGTCTAATATTTACAACTTTTGGTCAACTAAATGCATTTCATTGACAACCATTTGGCCCCAAATATCCAAAAAACGTCTTTTAGGGCCTCAAAACGGCCCCGAAAGTTTAGGACCCAAAAAACTGTAGAAAAATAACTAGGAAACTGCCACAATGGGCAATTGTTTTGAGCCAGTGGAATAGGTGGGTGGCCACCCATATCCATCTCTATCAATCCTCTCTCCTTAGGAAGCAATGGTCTCCATTGCGTCGAATCCCGTATCATATCTCGCACTGTGTGTTGAGTTGATCTCCTGGTACGACATTTGCTAAAGTGAAGAGGCTTCCTTTCTTTGACATCCCGAGAAGGCTTTAATTGTTGTATGGATGATTTGTTTCTGGATGAGCACCTTGAATGCATGGCCTTGCATCGTAGAGGTACTCGGATAGATGACGAAATAATGGCTCTATATTCTTCTTGTGTCTGATGAGCAGAGACACCCTGTGCAGAGGGTGTGGAGGTCTCTGTGATCTTATGTTCTCCTTCAGACGCAATTGTGAAGAGGAATAATTTTCTAGTGTGGGAGCTTATCTTCCTACCCTGCGAGACTATAGCAGGTGCAACTGTCTCTAGGATCCAGTAGAGTTGTCCTCCCAAATTGACAATGACACTGTGAGGCCGTGACTCATATACAGCATGACACTTCCACATATATGGTTGTCCTAAAAGAATATCACATACTTCAAGCAGGGCCACATCACACAGTACCTCATCTTTGAAAGGCTTGATTCCATATGGCAGGAGGCATTGTTGAGTAATGCGGATACCTCGTCCTTGGCTTAGCCAACCGATGCTGTAAGGTTGCGGGTGTGGTGTTGTTGGAAGCTCCAATCTCTTGATGACTTCTGCTGAGATCATGTTCTTTTGGCTACCATTGTCAACAACAAAATGTAGAGGCATCCCCTTCACCCACATCTGCGAGTGGAATAGGTGCTCCTCTGCCTCTGACTCTTTAGGATCCTCTAGTTGAATCTATGTGGTAGAAACAGTGGCAGTGGGGTCTGCATTAATGATCTGCCTCCCATTATGTGTGGCTATGGCATTGGGCTCATAATCAGAATCAAGATCTGATTCTGAATATTTCATCTCGGCCACTAATGATTGCTTTGAGAGACATTCATCAGTGTTGTGCCAATGGATTTTATGAAATTCGCACCACTTACCAGTGTCCTTCTTTGTCTTTCGATCTCCCTTCTTTGCTTGTGGAAGGGACTGGTTGTCGTTTTCTTTTACGGTGTTCTACGGGCCAGGGTTTCCCTTGCCTTGCTTCTGCGGTGGATTCGTAGGTCCAGAGTCTCGCTTGTTCTTTTGTCGAAATTTCTCCTCGATTTTGACATCATACCGATAGGCGGATCCAAGTGAATATATGTCAAGGAAGTTCATCTCAGTTCGGATGTACCGATGTAGACCACTGTGATATTTCAATATTAGGTGCCGCTCGGAGTATTTGATACTTAGCTTTGTCCGCAGGGTATGAAATTTGTTGGTGTACTCCGACACTGTCTGGTCCCTTTCTTGACGCAGAATGGTCCATTTTTTGTACTGGTCATCATAGTTTCCCATAGGGTAATACTGTTCCCTGACGACATCTATGAAAGAGGCCCAAGTGGGATCTGTTTCAAACATTCCAGACTCATCTGATGAGTTTTGCTCACAATAAGTACCCCACCAATTTTGGACATGGGGGACTACCTTAAGGAGTGCAAAGGTGATCTTTTCTCTGTCGAAAAAATTGTGGACAGAGAAATACCCTTCTAGAACATTCAACCAATTATCTAGGGCATCTGCATCGATATTGCCTTCAAATAAAGGAATATCAAATTTACCTTGTACCTTAAAGGGAGTTGCATCCCTGAACCGACTGCTCGTTGAAGACGCACTTGCCGTTGCCGGCATTCACTGAAGGATTTGGGCGAAACTATCCATCATCTCATTCCTTTGTCGCTCGAGGGCTTCCTCGAGTAGTGACTTGAAAGGATCTCCTACCCTGTCATCTCTCTTTTCTTCCGCCATGGGAGGTCATTTGGGACGGCAAGAATGATCAAGTGAAACTAGTTCGAGAACAAACTCTCTATACTCGGACCTCGTCGGGGACATGCACCGAGAAACAATCAAAGAGCATATTACTCTGACACCACTGATCTGGATTTAGGAATGAGCAAAATGAAAGAACATATACAGAATCATAATAACATAAATTTTGCAAAGATAACAAAGATACAGTAAACACATATTCTATTAAATGGCAGAAATAGAATAGACTGTAATACAATTACTAGAATGGTGGTAGCTATGTCTGAGAAGAGATGTGGCTGCTACGCTCATTCGTGCCAAGTTGAATACAAAATGAGGCCAAAGGGGCCTATTTATAATAATAATGAGGGTGAGAACCCCAAAAGTCCAAAACGTAACCCTAGAAGATGAACCGTCATAAAGTTTGCGGCCCCAAGGTGGTAAGTTGAACAGTCAACTTCCTGGGGTCATAAATTTTGCATATGATCTTCGATTTGGGTGTTCGATAGCTCGTTGGAAAGGTCTGTCTAAGATTTACAAATTTTGGTCATCCAAACGCATGCCATTAGCAACCATTTGGCCCTGAATCTCCAAAAAATGTCGTTTAGGGCCTCAAAACGGCCCCAAAAGTTTAGGACCCGAAAAACTGTAGAATAATAACTAGGAAATTGCCATAATGGACAATTTTTTTGAGCCAGTGGAATAGGTGGGTGGCCACCCATCTCCATCTAGATCAATCCTCCCTCCTTAGGAAGCAATGGTCTCCATTGCATCGAATCCCATATCATATCTCACACTGTGTGTTGAGTTGATCTCCTGGTGCGACATTTGTTGAAGTGAAGAGGCTTCCTTTCTTTGACATCCCGAGAAGGCTTTAATTGTTGTATGGATGATTTGTTTCTGGATGAGCACCTTGAATGCATGGCCTTGCATCGTAGAGGTACTTAGATAGATGAAGAAATAATGGCTCTATATTCTTCTTGTGTCTGATGAGCAGAGACACCCTGTGCAGAGGGTGTGGAGGTCTCTATGATCTTATGTTCTCCTTTAGATGCAATTGTGAAGAGGAATATTTTTCTGGTGTGGGAGCTTATCTTCCTACCCTATGAGACTGTAGCAGGTGCAAATTTATTTGGGATTCGGTAGAGTTGTCCTCCCAAAGTGACAATGACACTATGAGGCCGTGACTCATATACAGCATGATGCTTCCACATACATGGTTTTCCTAAAAGAACATCACATACTTCAAGCAGGGCCACATCATGCAGTACCTCTTCTTTGAAAGGCTTGATTCCATATGGCAGGAGGCATTGTTGAGTAATGCGGATACCTTGTCCTTGGCTTAGCCAACCGATGCTGTAAGGTTGCGGGTACTACAGGCTCATATTTAACTGTGCTTATGCTTTAGACAGAGATGACCATACTATAACATCACCAACTCGTTGCTCAAAGTTTGTCACAATAGTAGTGTTTTTTCTTGGTATGCCAAGGTTGAAGTCAAGGTAATGAGGCCTAATAAATACCCTAACTGACGATAGGCATACTGCGTATAATTCAAAATTTTCGAGAGGAATCCATCCTTTTTGTCGCATGGGCATACCCTACTTCTTAGATCCAATATTTTTGCATTATTCCACTATTGTCCTGTCACTGAATTAGTAATTATTGTTAAGCAACAGGTTGGCATGCCACAAAGCTCGTTGTCAATTTTTTTTATGTCAAATTTTTTTATGTCCTTTCCAATAGGGTGTCATTTATCTTCACACATACAATCTCTTTCCACTTCGTACATTCCTTTTGACACAAGAGGCTTATGATGGCTGGGTCATTATCCAACATATTTTGCATGATATTATTGCATGTGGTTTAGTTATGCATAGTAATGATGCATTGATGGAGGTCCATGGCTGCAACGGGTGTCTCTTAAAAAATTGTCCCCCTTAGTACCTTGGTGCACATCAACTATTAGTTGTTTACTTGTAAATTCAAATGTTTGGGTAAAGTTTACAGTTAAACTTTTCCACTCTCTAGGAGGCATGATTTTAAGGAACCATACTTATTTAAAAGTGTATAAATGTTGGCAAATATTACCAATTCTTAAAACACCAACTATAAAATGTTTGGTGATATTTTAAAAAAAATAGTTTAGTTTCCAAGGATTTTATATCGTTTATATAATAATTTGGTGATTTTTAGGGTGAAAAAAGTTTACCCCATCAAATTGGGTGAAACAGGGCTTCAAAAATTGCAACATGGCGAATCTTTTTTTCGAGAAAACCCCCTAAAAATAGCCCATGGGCTAAATTTCACCCCTAAAATTATCCCTGCTCGCTAGTTCCTCGTTGCAGCTCCTCTAAAGTGTACCAACTTCTTGGCACCATTAGGTGAGGACGAATCAGTGAGCCCATTCTTGTTGTGGATATGCTTGGCAAGTCATGCAACATTGCTCAATATGTTTTCCAGGATCTGACAATCATGTATATTTCTGATCAATGTAGATGATTTCATTTCCAAATATGATCTCCACCGGTATTCTACATTTCGTCTAGTCGGAGATATATTGTTTATGTGTACACCACCACCTGGTAGGCATAAATTTTAGCACATAGTCCAAAGTGGACAGTTACTGCGATTTTGTGACCCTTTCTTCAAATTCTTCCAAGAAGGATTCCAAGTTAGATAATCCTTCATACGTACGCAACAGGATTGCTTTGATTCCTACTCTTCAACCAACTTTTGTGATCCTTGCACATTTGCGCATTGATACTTTGTACATCCTTTTCTGCCAATTTTCTAGGGCTTCTCCCGAGTTGGAAGTGTACAAGATAACACTGCGACAACTCAAGTTTCCATCAGTTGTGGGGTTAATATAATCTTCCTTTAAAGACATGACATTATACAGCTGTTCCAAATACTTCTCTCTACCTTCGCTATGAACAGGATCAACATTTAGTTGTCCTTCAAGGGGATGAATGGGTGCAACCACTCTCATTTCGGAATCCTCAAAAGACAGGATCCTTTTCTTGAAGCTTATGATTGTCTGGTTATCGATAGACCAATCAATCCATAGAAGAACAGGGTAGTGATTTGTGTCATCAACAATGTTAATGACCTCGAATTTAGCATATGTTCTCAAGCCTTCAACATCCAAGGGAACTTGGAATAGTCTACCAATTGGTAGTACCTTTGATTGGTTGGAAAGACGTAGTTGAATAGGAGACTAGTCCAATCGCGACCTGTTCACACTTTCCCATGTATGTCTTGTCAATATATTGACATCTGATCCCAATTCGAGTATGATATAATCCATATCATAATCTCCTATCTACACAGTCATTCACAATTCTTGCCTTGTCTTCCATTTGCTTTCGACTTGGTTGAATCTTATTTTAGGGCGTAGCTCTATTGTGTTGTCTTCAATGAGTGATGAAAACTCTACGACATCATCTTTGTCATGGATTAGTGTTAAAAAAAATTGAAAACGCCTTTGAGATTACTAACCTTTTTAGTGGGTGACCTTCTGATTAGTTGTTCAAATCTTTTGGGCATAGCTCACACTTGTCCTGATTTCGACTGTTGATTGGCATCAAAAAAATATTGTCATGCCTCCAAGAATACCTCTTTCTCCTATTGGACATCTAGTGAAGCTTTCTTTTGGGTCACGGGTAGCACCTGCGAGTGTCCTTGCCGTGAATTTTGGTCTTCTCCCATTACAGAACCTCCTCTTGTAACTACAACAAGGTTGGGTTGTCTTGGATCAACATAAATCATTTGGATATTTGGATTGGGGTTTGGATTCTGATTCTGCACCAAGTTGGGGTTAACAACTGTTCTATCCCGCCATTTCGCAATAAGCTGCAGACACTATTCTACAACGTGATCAAATACTTTACAATATGTACAAGTTTTTGTAGGACTTTGACAATCTCAGGAAAAATGACCTCTAAAGTTCCCACCCTCCCTTTGTGGAGGGTATTGTTTTTGTTGAGGATACTGGTTTGGATGGTATTGTGGTTGAGGATATTGTTGTTGAAACTACGCAGACCTGATACTGAGGTTGTGCTCATTCAACTTGCATTTGTTCCTCATTCTTCATTAGGTAGGTATCTATTGTTTTTTCCTAGAGCAGTTGGAAGGATCTGCAATCCCTTTCATCATGTCATATCGATTTACAAAACTTACAATACAGACTAGTAGGTGCACTTAAAATATGTTGTAGGTACATACATTCCTCGGACTTGTGACCTCTATTCTGGCATACTCTGCACCAAGGAATGCCTTGGGTGTTTAATGGGTTTGGGGCACCTCCTGCGACATAATTCATGAGCACCAAGAAATTATCCTTATGGTTCCCATATGTTCTGCACCTGGTACACCATAGTTCTTCTTGAAATGATTCACCTCTTTTGATGTCCTGGAGCTGCACCATAAGATTGGACAGCTACAACTGAATTTGCATCATGCCTGAGCCATTGTCTCCAACTAGAGAGGCTTCTAACTTCATGGATATCTATAGAGCCTCTGTCTACAACATGATTTTGTTTTTTCATCAAAGGTGCTCCAATGTGTGGCAACAAGGAGGCGATGAACCATTCCTTGTGTTGCACATCTGACATTTGAAAAATGACCTTGGCCATTAAAGTCCTAAATCTCTCATCAAAATCCCAAACAAACTCTAGGGTCTGTGCAAGAAGTTGAGGGTCTGTTTTGGCACATTGGATGCAATACAAAACTAAAAAAATAGACATCCATCAACTTGCATGGATATTTTGAGACACTTACACAATGAATCTTGCGATCAGTAAAAAACAAGAAATGTAGGAAATTGAATGACCTTTCCAAATATATATATTTTTCTATTGAAAATGCTGCTAACTATCTAAAGTTCAATAAATTTTAACAGGCACTTTTTATTTTTGTGACAAATTATAAGGTCTATGTTTTTGTGGGTGCAGCGTCTG
>LPNX010171679.1:100075-141973 GCA_001517045.1 Pseudotsuga menziesii
CTTTCTTCATAATCTATTTTCAATTATTTATGAATAACTATTCATGGAACATAAAGTTTAAATTTATCTTTTTCTTATATAAACAATAATAGTTTAAATAAATTTTCTATATCTTTTTATTTCATTTATTTATAAATGAATATTACCTCACCATGTTTTAAAATTTAAATATGTCACATTTTTAAATGATAATCTTTAAATCACTACATCTAATGATTTTAGTTGATATTGTAATTACATTTAGCCGTGCACCCACCCCATTAACTGTGCTTGAACATATCGCGTGCACGTTTTGCTTGTACAAATCGCGTACGCGTTTTGCTTATACAAATTGCGTGCACATTTTGAGACTGTTAAAACAGTGAATTGTCATTGTCCGAGAGCAACTTCACTACGTTTTTATGAAAATTCTGATTAGCGCGCATTATTTTTCAAGAGCACGAGCCTGCCTGTAGAAATACTCACAATCTACACCATCTCCATCATTCTTTTTGTTATGCAGGTACAGCATTGAGGACATCTTCCATGGTTGAGGAGCACACAGAATAAGATATCAAGCTTCAATGTCAATTCATGGTGATGGTGGATATAACTTTCATTTGCTTATTATTCAAGAGAACCAAAGGTAAATTTTCCCATTCATTATTGTTTTGATGGGAAATATGAACAATTGAGAAGGAAGATTGAAGCACCTTGAAGGATCAATAGTTATAAAGCAAGTTAAAGGTTTGGAAGCTTGTAATTGAGGAGCAACAAAAACAAACTATATTGACATTGATCATTGTGGTGATGGGGAATGTACGTAACCGAGGAAGAAAATCAACAAGGAAGAAAAGACCTCAAGAAGTCATCGAAGAAGAGAAAGAAAAGAAAATAATAGACATGATGAATCAGAGGCTTTCTTTGGAAACTAATCCAAATCCAATTATAGAGGATACGACGGTTCATCCTATTAATCCAACACAAGAAAAAATGAAGCATTCACTAGAGGGACCTTCAATTTCCACAATAGTTGTTGAACAAGCACCCCATGGAAGTATTCAAGAAGCAAAATGTAGGTGCTCATTAGGGGATGTTTCAAATCCCACATCAAGTCAAAGTGATAAGTTACCATCTCAAGACGAAGCTCATGAAGAGGTGGTGTACATGGAGCCTACTGTTGAAGAGACGTTGGACATGGAGCCTACTGTTGAAGAAGAAAATATTAATCGGACCATCGATGAGGATGTTGGACTTCCACCATCCAACTACCAAGAAGAGAGTGAAGGACAACAAGTTGCTACTGAAACACCAGAGCATATTGTTGATGCACTAGATGATAGAAATCCAACCCCCTTGCCTCCATTAGAAAGCACACGTTGAAGAACTCCGAAGCGTATACAAGTTAATGAAGGACTCCTCAATTCCATTGAAGGTACGCTATCTAAACGTTGTATTGCTTATCAAACTCAACAGATACTAAATAAATATTTTGTTTCTAAATGTGATGGAGATAAATGTAGATTATTTTTATCATTGTTAAAATCTAGGGGCATGAATATTGTTAGGAAATCGTTAGGGATAAAGATGATAAAGCCTTCTAGATCAAGTTCTCATATAGTTAAAAGCTTAGTAGATGCCTTTGGTAAAATTGGTAAGAACACACGGTCAAAGGACCGCAATGCAGCTCGTCGTGTGTTGTCACAAGCAATTGTAAATAAGAACACCAGGGTCCTTCGTTTTCTCAAGCCTACATCTAAACTAGTTAATTTGAATGTAAAAACCCTCCGTATGTATTCTATTAGAAGAGAACATCTTGACACAACCGCCTAGACATATTTTTGGGCCTGTATTGGTCGTTTGCCACGTCGTGACATGAAGCTAGTTGATGCAGTAAAGGGACTAGTGCAGAGTTTTTGGCATGATCACACAAGGCCTTCTTCAAACCGGAAGGATGTACTAAAACTGAGAAGGGGTTCAAAGGACCGTGAACCACATATTAAGCATCTTCTTGATATAACACAGACAAAACTATACAAGAAATTTAGGAATGAACATAGACAATTGAATTTGGGGCAAAGATATTTTGAGAAAGGTAAGCCCTGGTATGTTAGAATAAATACTCTTCATAACACTTGTTGTAGATACCATGTAGAATATGAATATTACTATGAAACATTTTTGTACATTTGTCGTGTGTTGCATACTAACCATGTGCAGGATTGCTCCTTGACAATACCACTGACCTCATCAAGAGAATTCATTCATAGTATCATGTGCAATAGGCCTAAGGGGCAAACTTACTATGCAAAATCCTATTTGGATGGAACTTTCTCCAACTATGTTGGAATGGCATTATTGAGCCAATGTATGCACGAGACTGGAGACAATGAATTTGGGAATATGGTTACAGACATGAAAAGTTTCAAATATATCAACTATGAAATAGTCCCAGGGAAAGAAAGCAAAAAAATACAATTGGTGACATCTCAGGTACATGCATTTATCTATAAAATTATGTTTGAACAATTGCATTTCATTCCTTACAAAAAAAAACTAATATTGAGATCATTTTGTGTCAACAGGTACAAGTTAGTGTCTTCGTCAAGGAATTTATTGAAAAGATACGTAAATATGTTCAGCATGTCCACTTGGCACGATGGCAAGATGAGAAGTTTAGAATATGCAGAGATACATTTCCTTGTGGTACTATACTTTCAATTGTTGATTTTGCCGAGAACTACACTCTGCAACCTCAAAATGAGATCCAAAGTCAGTATTATCACTCTGAGCAGGTTTCCTTGATGGTGCATATCACATATAGGCATGGCCCAAATAGTAGGGAAGGGCAAAGATAAATTCTAAAGGAATATCACTTCTACATAAGTGATGATAGGTGCCATGACTTCCACTATGTACGTCATTGCTTCATCATGTTCTATGATCATTTGAAGGGTAGGAACATATAGATGGATCGACATTGGATTTGGTCTGATGGATGTGCTGGTCAGTTGAAAAATGCACGCATATTTCAATGGCTGTGTTCATTGCATAAAAACTACAAAGTTCCACATATGTGGAAATATTTTTTTGGGCGGTGGTAGACATAGATCATTCACATGCATGGGAATGCAAGACTGTTCCTGGCACTCGTGGCTTTCATTCGGTTCGAAGTTCTGATAACCCAGTATTTGAAATTTGGACCAGAAAACTCGCTTGTTTTTGCCCGCCTTGCTGTGATGGTGACTGGGATGTGTGTGAATCATTGGATTGGGTTGATGGATGGGATCGCATATCACTTCCACTTTATCAGCGTGCAATTGTTGAGTTAACTCCGTTGGAAGAAGACCAATTGTCTATTTCTATAGCTTTTGATCATGTATCAGACCTTGTACAACCTGGTTTGATGCATTTCCTTAACATTTTTTTGTTAAATTTACGTAGTCTTGAAACTCACATTAATGGCCTTGTATCACACGGAAAATATTTGATCATATACCTACAATCATACTATACAGGACACATATACACAGTGGTTGCCTCAAAAGATAGTGAATGGGGTGGTGATTACTGGTTGGCATGTTGTATAGAGGGAAAGCAAACCCTCATTATGTCCACGACTGATGATGAAAACAACCACTTCCCCACCGGGTCTATGGTTATTAAAGGTGAATACCTTACACATGACAACAATGCAAGAAAGAAGGGTGGATATGTTTACAGGGATTACAAACCAGGTGCAAGTGTGTATCACTTTACCAACTTAATCATTGGTACAAACCTCCAGGTACGAACAATGCCTAGCCGAAATTCATCGAAGGTACGCTACTTCTTACCGGATACAGAGCACGAGAGACTAATGGAGACCATCATTATAAGAGATGATCTGGAGGGCTTGGTTGTATAATAATAGGTGGGATCTAGCATGATGACGTATGTATCATAATTTAAATTTCCCCATGTATGTTTCTTATGAATATGTCAATTTTGTGTTCTTGATATGCAAAATTTTCCATAATGTTGTTTATAAATATGCCAAAAGTTCTCTTGTATGTCAATTTAATGAACATGCCAAATTTTACATATGATCAATAAACCATATATATCAATCATATGAACATTTCAAGATCTCATTCACAGGATATACATAACATTAGAGTACATACATGTACCTCTGTAGGTCATACCTATCAAAGTTCTTTGTAGGCTCTCTTACAGGAGTAAAACCCTAATTTTTTAAGTAGGTAATATTGTCAATATTTTCAGCCGATATATACAACTAGGATGATGGAAACAAGATACCGAAATGATAAACTTATGTTTTAAGGCTTGTATAATTTCCTTCTTGACAACTCACCTCTTATACCCGCATGTCCATTGCCAAAGGGGTAGTGCCTAGTAGTGTTGGAATTTCATCTCATTTTTTTTTTATTGAGAAGTTTAATTTCTACTTAAAAGATAATAAAAGATAATAAATGATTTATTTAACTCTGTTTTTAGTTGATTATGTTTTTTTGAACATTAAAAGTGGAAGAAAATAACCTACTAATATTGACACAAACAACTCAAAAGTAACATGATTCAACATTATGCATATGAAGTATTCAAAAGTAACATGCGCTAACATTATGCATGCGAAGTAGGTAAACATCATGCATGTGAAAATATTAAGTGATAAACTTAATAAACAAACAAAATTTGGAACCTCTCATGCTTTCGAAAGGTTAATGTTTCATATGCATAATAGAAAATTTTGGGAAGCTAACATGTTGGGTCATTGGTGTACTTGAAATTGCGATATTTTAGCTATGGGGGGGCCTCTCCCTTCTATCCATTTCTCGATGACCTTCATCTGCGGTGGTTTCTAAAGCTAGGGTTTCACTCAGTAGAATACAATGCAGTCACGCCAATGAGGGCCAAAGCTGGAAAGCCACGGATGGTGGGGATGCGGTTGGCGTTGCCATATTTCCCACGCCCAAACACGCTAGCAGGAGTTGACAGAATTCAAAATTGCCGCTCCGTGAGGTTTTTTGCACACCGAGCCTAAGTCCACTAGGTGTCCCTAAACGGTATTTGGAGGTGACCTGCAACTCACCATATATTGATGTTTGGGCCTCCGATCGACGAACCGTCGATTTCGTTGGATTCGTGACATGGGATTTTAGCTAGAGAGGGACCTCTCCCTCCTGTCCATTTCCCGATGATCTCCGTCTACGGTGGTTTCTAAAGCTAGGGTTTCGCTCAGTAGGGGACAATGCAGTCACACCAATGAGGGAAAAAGATGGAAAGCCATGGATGGTGGGGATGTAGTTGGCGTTGCCATATTTTCCATGCCCAAACACACTAGTAGGAGTTGACAGAATTCAAAATTGCCGCTTTGTGAGGTTTTTCACGCACCGGGCCCAAGTCCACCAAGTGTCCCTGAACGGTATATGGAGGTGACCTGCAAATCACCATAGATCGATGCTTGGGCCTCTGATCAATGAACCTTCGATTCCATTGGATTCATGACATGGGATTTTATCTAGGGGGGGCCTCTCCATCCTGTCCATTGCCCGATGACCTTCATCTACGGTGGTTTCTGAAGCTAGGGTTTTGCTTAGTAGGGGACAATACAGTCACGCCAGCGAGGGCCAAAGCTGGAAAGCCACAGATGGTGGGGATGCGGTTGGCGTTTCCATATTTCCCATGCCCAAACACGCTAGCAGGAGTTGACGAAATTCAAAATTGCCTCTCCGTGAGGTTTTTTGAGCATTAGGCCCAATTCCACGAGGTGTCCCTGGACGGTATCTGGAGGTGACCTGCAACTCTCCATAGATCGATGCTCAGGCCTCCGATCGATGAACCATTGATTTCGTTGGATTCATGACATGGAATTTTAGCTAGGGAGGGGACTCTCCCTCTTGTCCATTTCCCGATGACCTTCATCTACGGTGGTTTCTGAAGGTAGGGTTTCACTCAGTAGGGGACAATGCAGTCACACCAACGAGGGCCAAAGTTGGAAATCCATGGATGTTGGCGATGTGGTTGGCGTTGCCATATTTCCCATGCCTAAACACACTATCAAGAGTTGACGGAATTCAAAATTGCCGCTCCGTGAGGTTTTTTACGCACCAGGCCCAAGTCCACTAGGTGTCCCTGAAGGGTATCTAGAGGTGACCTGCAACTCACCATAGATCGATGCTTGGGCCTCCAATCGACAAACTGTCGATTTCGTTGGATTCATGACATGGGATTTTATCTGGGGGGGGGGCTCTCCCTCCTGTCCATTGCCTGATGACCTCCGTCTATGATGGTTTATGAAGCTAGGGTTTCACTTAGTAGGGACAATGTAGTCACACCAATGAGAGCCAAAGCTAGACAATGCATTTCATGCCAACGAAGGCCAAACTTGGAAAACCCTATCCCTAACTAGGGTTTATTGTTTAACATGCATGGCCCATTACCATAACCCTACCAAGGAAACCCTAATCCTAACCCTAATCTTATCTTACTGTCACAACTCAATTCATAATCAATCTAATGTTGAACTGAACTTTTTCAAATCTGGTGGACTTATGCTTCAAATCATGTTGATTCACAAAGTTGGTTCTTAGTCTTTGGATTCTATTGTAGTTCCTTTAATGCTGAGTGATTAGTCATTGGGTGCATGAGGTTTGTTGAATAGTGTTGTTGGTTGTTGATGAAATGTGAAGCATGTATTGCACTTAGTTTTATTAAATTGCACTTGAGCATTGACTTAACTTGTAATTTAATGAATCCAAACTCACAATTTTTAATTAGATATATCCAATTGGTGTGCAAGTAGTGAGTTCATTGAAATCTTGAAATACATTGTATTGCACTTATATTTATTAAATTACACGAGCAAGAACTTTTAATTTAGTGTGCATGTATTGAGATCATTGAAACATTTAAATATAAAAGTTTTTTCTTTTGACATAGTGCATTCATAAGTAATAGATAATCCTCACAAATCAATACAATAGATTGACACAAGAACATGTGGAAACCAAAGAACAAATTCAAAGTGAAATGTATCATTCATTTATAACTGAAATGTCAATGTACACGTCTCCAAAAGTACATATATATCCAAAAGTATCGAAAAGTACATATATATCCAAAAGTAACCAGAAGTACATGTGTCTCCACAACTATCCACGACTATCCAAAACTATCCAAGCCACATGTACATGTAAGTGAAATGTCAATGCACATGTCTCCAAAATTACATGTATCCAAAACTGTCCAAGCCACATGTACATGTATTGATATGTACATATCCCATAAGACACATCAAAACTCAAGCTTCCTCTTATTCTTTCTTGAGGGTGATCCTGTAGGCACAACTATAGGACCAGTGTGCATCTCTGGATCCTGCAAATTAATTATCAATTGTTAAATTCAACTAACTATGTACTAATACATTAGCTCAATAAAATACCATATCTAAATTAACTCAAAAATTATGAAAATGTTAATGGACATTGCGTGAAACAATTGTTCATTAATGAACATCTCACCTCAGTGAGAGACTGTGACAAAGGGGATTGTTTTTCTTGTGTAGCAAATGGAGTTGTTGGTTGAACATGAAGGATGGTCGCAACCATGGTAGAACCAAAGGGGACAGGAACTAGTGGTGGTGGTGGTGGCTAAAATCACCAAATTTTGAAATAGTTAGAAATGTGCATGAATAAACAATAGACAACAATAACACACTATGTCTATATCATGTTCAAATAGTTGTACCTCTGTGTGGCTTGTTGTTATTGCAGATACCACATTGACTATTGCATCAATAACTCTTGATGTTGGTGGCTACAATCACCAAATGTTGAAATAGTTAGACATGCATGAATAAACATACACCAAGAACAATAAACTATGTAACGATCATGTTGAAATAGTTGTACCTCTATGTGACTTGTTGCCATTGTAGATGTAGTATTGACTGCTGCATCAACCATCCCTGCAAGGTTTTCAATAGTAAACTCTGGCTCCTGATGCAGTAAACATGCAAATCAAACATTAACAAAACATTTTATGAACTAGATTTCAATTTAACCAAGAAATATCATCGAAGGATATACAAATTACCATGGTATCAGTATCTCCATGGTCGTGGACAACTTCACTCTTTCTAGGAGTAGGCCATCTCATATACACTTGACCCTTGTTCACATATGGCCTATGAGGAGATACAACTCCAGGAAATGGTCCAGGTGTTTCAGCTGGTGCCTATAGTCAACAAGAGTTCATGTAGCTAGACATGCATGATTCAACGAACATACATGTATTTAAAAAATGACATTTTTTAAATGTTTAAAATGTTTACCTCCATCACTACTTTCCCTCGTGAAGGATCTAGCATCTGCCCAGATATTTCCTCAGTCGATACGACCATGGATCCTACCTCCATCACTGCTTTCCCCTGTGAAGGATCTGGAATCTGCAAGTTTAATAATTGTAAATATTAGACCGTAGATAACATTAGTGAACTAACATGTACAGTATGTGGAAATTAACAAATTAACAAGTATTAAAAAACTGAAATTTTAAAATGTTTACCTCGATGTGAGATACGACAATGGGTGATATAGGAATCTCTCCACCAACCAAGGGATCAGGGGATGGAATGTCATGCCCCTGTGTAGAGTGTGGAACATGATACTCTGGGGTGTCGCTGCCGGCATAAAGCATCAACTGCAAGTTCACAAAATTAATATATTAGCTCAAACTATACATATGTGTACAAAGAGGAAAATAAATGAAGAATTTATTACAATTAACCATATACATACATCACTCAAAAACCCATTGAAGACAACATCTAACGAAAGACCATAGCATGGACGACCACACGATGTGCACTCGTGAGGCTCAAAAGTAGGCTGGGAATGTGATGATGGTGCTGCACTAGTAGATGGTCCTACAGTAGATGGGGGTACTGCACTAGTGGGTGGTACTGCACTAGAAGATGGTCTTGCACCATGATGACTTGGTGTATGTACCACACCAAGGATAGATGTCCCTTCCTCACCCATATGTTGAACCATAGTGCTATGGCGAACAATGGCCCATGCCAAACTCAAAAATGCATCACGTGTTTGTGGAATAACATGATGTACAGGTGGGACATCTGGCCCAGGAAACTATCTGCGAGGTGCAGGGATAGGGCGATCAACATCTCGAAGACTAGCATTGGGTCAGTTTTGGGGCATCCCCCCATCGATCCCCTGAAACGCCAATATATCAAAATAGTTTACATGTTTACCCAACATGAACTTTGCATACATCTTCCGAAGGAAGTACAAAGGGATTTCCTTGTTGTTGTGTGGTGGCATATCAAAAACCATATACCATCTGTCCATCCAGTTATCCACAAATGGTTGATATGTGCACCACTCGATAGAGATATGTGGCCTATTTGCATTTGGGATTTCCCCCGTGCGAGGGTCCCTAAACATTGAAAATATATTCTCTTTGGTAATTTTCAAACTTTTTTATTGCACTGTAGCTAAGCCCATCAGCGTACTCATGTCTTTTTCTTTCTCTATATGAAGTAATATCATATAGTATGTTGTTTGACAATGTAATAGTCTCAACAATTGCATCCAAAGTGGATGCAAGTGAACGTCGAATCCTATCACCACCACTAAAAGCAGTACTGAGACCTCTCAACTAGGCAAGCTCAATCAATATGTCAGCATTGGTGTCCATAGCCACAACTACAATAAAAAAATCAATAAGGAAATAATTAGAAACATATACATGGTATATAATGACATCTCTTCAAAATTGAAAATGTAAATTAAGGAAAACTCAAGTTACAAGCAATTTAATGGCATTCACTTACATAAATTTAAAACTTAAAATTAAATAGTGAGTTTCTATGAAAATAATTGCTAAATTTTATTGCACTTTGTGTTAATTCCAGCACAATCATTGCATTTGAAGGTTTGACTATGCATGTTATAGGTGGGCACTCTCACTAGTATCCCAATTCAAACTTTGCATTGTCCATCAAATTCTATGCAAGTTGGGATTATAGTTGTGCTTGTTTTATATATTTCTAGCCTTTTGGAACATTGAATATCTATTAGACATGATGTTTTTTATTCTTATAGCCTATTTTAGTTTGAATCCATCAAACATTAGCTTGGGAGTTGTTGGATTGATTATTCTATTAAAAAACACAATTGTAGGTTAAAAATTGACAAAAAAAAGAATGCTTTGGGTGATTGAACTACCTTGTTGGATGACAATTCACTAGTGAAATCTCCTCCCCTCAACCTAAATCAGCTCCTCCAACAATCCCAAGTAGTTAACTTGCTCCAAAACGCTCCAATTGGCCTTCGTTTTCGCGTTCTTGATTGTTAAAATGGGCCGCAGGTTTCGGGCCTGTGTATTTAAATTTTTTTTTGTTTTACAAATCATGTACTTGTTTATAACTACTTATCGCAAGCACATTTTGTAGTTATATAACATGTACGCGATATGTCTTCCTATCCTACATGTCCCATGACATGTCAGGCTCGGGTTGAACCATAGCAAGTGCTATGTAGCAGAACCTTGATGTATTTTTTTGTAACGTGATCTTGTTTTTGAAAACTAGGATTGCATCTAAAAGGTCCCTCATCTTCTTGCACTGACCCTTTATCGATAGCTACTTCCTCTCCTTGACCTCAGTGATACATTGTGATTCATACTTCAGTTTCTTAAATTCATCAATCAATCCAAGTCAAATCTCATTGAGTGTTTTTGGGACCACTCCTACTAGTACTATGGAAAACTTCATATACCAGCCTAGCGCTCAACCTTGCAGAGTCATAATCATCTGTGATTTTTTTATTTCCTCGTCATGGATCTGTCGTACAATCTAGACGAAGTCACACAGAAACCAATGTTTTTCTTGGTTTTCCAGCCCATTCCCATTTAATATTGGGAGCTTAATTTCAGTTCCAGCCATTGGGTTGATCGGTACTGTATTAGTAGGAACAAAATGTGGACTAGTCGGACTTCCTTGTCCTCTATTTATAGCATTAGTACTGCTTGTATTTATAGAAATACTTGGATATGGTTCTCGTGTCCTTACCTCTGGTACCGTCAGTGAGTTGAGTACATGTTCTAGTTCTATAGCTTTAGTTGACTCCTCAGATTCTTCATTTTCCTCTAAGATTAGATGGTACACTTCTTCCTCGTCAAATGAGCCTTCATCTAGGCACGATGTAAACTTGTATCCTTCTTCTTCTTGTTATGTCCTGCAATTGCCTCATCTGAACAGAGTTTTTCACCTTTTTTCGGACTTGAATCTCCTTCTACTTCAAAAAAATCGAGAGTCTAGTTCAGTTCCACCTTCTCCTCGGAACATCTCACTCCAAGGTTCTATTGAAGCATAGCTACCCTTGTTTCTCAATCTATCATTCGTAGAATGCCCTTTTCACATATGAGAATTTTTATCCATGTCTTCCATGATGAAATATATCTACTGCATGGTCCTTGGAAAAATTTTCTCTCGTCCTCACTGTATGGGATTATTGTGTCAATGACAAACTTAGTGATATATCCCTCTATGATATTGTCTACCCATAAGTCCACAATCCTTGATATAGGGTTATTAATTATTTTTCAATCACTCAATTCAAAACGGAGTCCATTCGGTCGGCTCCCCTCCTTGAGATTTATTTTTATGGGTTTTCAAATTAGACAACCATTCATACAACACAATGGGGAACTCGGAAAAGAAAATCTCGTGGATGTCTGAATATATGTACCGTTCTAACCACTCCGTTGGTGTCCATCGAGATCCTTCAATTTATTTCTGTGCAAAATATAGCTCTTTTGCATCCACCCAACTTTGGATCTTTGGTTTTGTGGGATGCTAGAGCATATCCATCAACACACACTTTAAGGTCCCGGCAACGAAACTATTTGTTTTCCTTTCTCCCCCTGCGACCCAGGTTCACTCCCCTCTCTCTAGTCAGCGCAACAAAGCCCAAGATATCGGCTCGATGGAGTAGAGCACAGCCACTAGCACCTGTGAAACACATTCCCTCTCACCCAAGATATCTCAGTTCTTATGAGTAACTGCGAGAGCCATGTTTCCGCAGTTTGTGTGGGAGGTTGTTTAAGTCCTTAGCTTTGCGTCAAAGTTTCCATGAAGACCACAAAGATGGGTTGGTGTTTTTCACTTTAGATATCAATACCAAAGTATTACACACCCTTAATTATGTAGTCTTACACAATTGCACAATGAACAGTCATCACGGCCTATATTCATTACTCAAACTACAACATTCAGACAATTATCTTCTTTAAGCACAATAATCAATCAATCATTAGCACAGTAAATATGCACTTGTCTAGGCTATCCAATCATTCACACATATACACAACATATAACGTGGAAACCCATTTGAGAAAAACCCATAAGGTGCTCTTCATCTGGCATTTGGATGAAAAAATAGATACACCTTTTGTTTGTACATAGAGCTATAGACGTTGTTCAAGATATTCTTTTCTATCTATGTAGACTTCTTCTCCCTCTCATTCTCTTTATTTTTATTTATCTTTATCACTCTACTCTACTCCTACTCGGTGATCTACACACACCCTGGATCGACTCGAGCTTCTCTATTTGTCTGGACGCTCAGCTGTAGAGCCACTTACTCTAATGCATAGAGCAATCCAGAGTTTCCTAATCAAAACTTTTGTATCCTCTACTCATCTCAAAAGAATCTAAACACAAACTAGCTAATAGGCTAACTGATTGACTAGCTAACCCATGTACAACTTGGGTTTCTCCTTTTATATCATTTTTACAGACTCAGTATATTCCCATACATGCTTGTTACAGACTCAATCATGACTTGATACAGACTCTAATAGACTCAGCTACAGTCGCTATCTCAATCGACTTACTATCCTCATCCCAGATACTATCTTTCCTATTCTAGCAAAATATGAACAAAGAGGTGCCATCGTCCTGACTTACAAAAATTCCTTACGCATGTGGTTTCTTCCACCTCCAGCCGAACTCGTACCCACGATCGCTAAGGGATTTTATTTCTCCGCATTATGCCTTACTGTCACTTTATGTCCGTTATCTTGTCTGCACGCCTACTTCCACGGATATTTTCCCATGTCATCACATCTCGTGCTCTGTACTTCCGTCATATCTTACAAAACTGGTGCAACTTCTTCGTCCCGTGCCTTTACTTTTCCTTTCTTCTTTTCTTCCTTCTTTTGTCGCAAAATCCTTTCCTTTTCCCTTGATGTTGTGTCCTATGTCGCAACTCCTTCTTCTTCTTCCTTGTACTCTTTTTCCCTAACTTAGGTAGAATTTTATATGAGTTATGCCCTTCTATCCTGGGCCCAACAAAATTTTAGATTACATTTAACCTGAATTTAATTTTATAAAATTTTATTTATGTTAAATTCTACCATTATAAATATTTCTCCATTACACATGTATTACAATGAAATATAATAGCTCTACAACACTCGGAAAAAAATTTGGTTAAATATAGAGAGGGGTATTAATAAAAAACTTACAACTTTTTTTTTTCTAGAAAAACAAAACAACAACTTTAACTTAATATTCAAGCATAATCAAAGTTAAAGAGCCTTTACAATCAGTTTGAGAGAAATTATAAGGAGAAAAATGCCATCATCTTTTATCAAAGATGTGAGGAAATAGCTTGCTTAATAAAGAAGCATGATTATGAAACTTTCCGAAAATTTAAGACTTGCTAAACAAAATCAACAAACTTTGAAGCTAGTCCAAAAGTGCTCTTTGAAGAGCTAAAAAATAGCTCAAAAATTCTTATTAAAAACTTACTACTACTTACATGAGTGGACAATAGAAACATAAATATCATTATTACTACTTACATAAGTGGACAATGGAAACATAAATATCATTGTAAAGCTCAGATATACCACTCTTTATCTATAAACATTCTCCATTCACCACTCAAATGTGTCACACTAATATATAAAAACATTTTATAACATCATATCAATTCTAAAATTCCATAAAAATAAAAATAAAAGCTTTAACATTCAATAAAATATATTATTCTTTTTCACTTCCATATATACCATTTTTTTTTATAAAATTTAATTTTAAAATATACCATCCTAGATCCAAATCCTAGGTTCTATTAAGGGTCGAGAGGGATCAAATCTCCCAAGGTGAAAACCTCTTCTTAGGTATTGCACTCAAGGATCACCTCTTCTTAGGTATTACACTCAAGGAGGTTTGTGGGAGGAGGGATCAAATATCTATTAGATCCAACTTTTCCAACCAAGGGTTTATTCCTTTCAACATTTATTTGGATAAGGATGCCACTATTGGACCACTACCTTTATGGCTATTACAATCAAATTCAAATCTCTTTTCTATGAAATGTATGGTCTTACTTGTCAATTTGTTGAATTATGGCCTAGATTCATGGATCTACATAATTGGATTTCTTAAAGTTGGAAGCCCCTTCTATTGGAGGAGTCTTACATGTACCCATGTGCAAAGGGCTTCTTCATTGTTGAATTTGATGTAGCCCCTCATAAGAAAATTATACTTCATTTCAAACCCTATTTTTTAGGATTTATCCATCCTTGCATGAAGTATTGGTACCCTACCTTTAACTCCACTATAAATTATTGCGCGGAGAGGCGCTCTACAAGCCAGTATGGGGGAGATCTTGTCACGTGATGTAACGTTACTAACATGTCGGCAAAAAATAATAGTGAAAGTGAATATTATGGGGGAGATCTTGTCACGTGATGTAACGTTACTAACATGTCGACAAAAAATAATAGTGAAAGTGAATATTATGGGAGAGATTTTGTAACACAAAATAAAAAAAATATCACATTTGTAAAATTATTTTTAATAATAAAAAATAAATTTTCTAATAGGCCAAAATAAATGTCGGCTACAAAAAAAATCTAATATGGGGGTGATGTTGTAAGATTCTTCCTACCTAACAAAACAATAAAAAAATAAAAATTTAATTATCCGTAAAAAAAATATGCGAGTCAAGAAAAAAACACAAAATTGAATTATCCCCCCCCAAAAAACAATCTAATGTGGAGGAGATGTTGTAATCTTCCTACCTAACAAAACAATAGAAAAGTAAAAATTTAATTATCCGTAAAAAAAATATGTGGGTCAAGAAAAAACACAAAATTGAATTATCCGCAAAAAAATGTTGGCCTTGCACATGGTTTTAAAACCATGTACAAAGCATTCTAAACAACCCATGGTTTTATTGTACATGGTTTAGGTGGCTTTGCACATGGTTTTTAAACCATGTGCAAGGCCTCCTAAACAACTCATGGTTTTATTGTACATGGTTTTGGAGGGCCTTGCAAATGGTTTTAATACCATGTGCAAGGCCTCCTAAACAACTCATGGTTTTATTGTACATGGTTTTGGAGGGCCTTGCAAACGGTTTTAATACTATGTGCAAGGCCTCCTAAATAACCCACTATTGTATGAGGGCCTTGCAAATGGTTTTTAAACCATGTGCAAGGCCTCCTAAACAACTCATGGTTTTATTGTACATGGTTTTGGAGGGCCTTGCAAATGGTTTTAATACCATGTGCAAGGCCTCCTAAACAACTCATGGTTTTATTGTACATGGTTTTGGAGGGCCTTGCAAATGGTTTTAATACCATGTGCAAGGCCTCCTAAATAAACCACGATTGTAGGAGGGCTTTGCATATGGTTTTAAAACCATGTGTGGGGAAATTATGCAATGTTTGTTCATAAAAAAAATAAAAAATAATAAAAAATAGTATATGTCAGCCATAAATAATATAGAGTATTAATAATAAAAATATTATATGTGGACCTTAAATAATAAAAAAATGTGTCATTTTGTTTGAATCAAATCAATGGATACCTAAAAAGAGGTTTGCACCTGGAGAGATTTGATCCATCTCGGCGCTTGATAGAGCCTAGGATTCGGATCTACGCTGGTTTAACCTCAGGTAAGGATCCCAACCTTCTCTTCTAATTCTATCCTCTAGATATGTTGACAAAAATTGGAAATTACATTGGTAAATTTCATTTATATAACCTCAAACCAAAAAAAGATGGTACATGTCTTTCCCGAGGATCTATGTTGAAATTAATATATCAAAAAGCCTTTCTTTAAGAGAACTGTGTTGTTTTAACTTTAACTTATCAAGTTGATTATCATTTTTTATATATAATTATATTAATATATATATTAGAAATTAAATATTTTTATAATTTATTATATTATATAAATAAAAATAAAAACTTAAAAGAACATATTTTTATATAAAAAAATAACTGGGTGATCTTCCCAAGTTTCTGATCAAAATAAATAGTGTTGTATCATAAAACATAAAAGAGGACATTAATTTAGCTAGTAAGAGCAATCTACAACGTTCATGCAGCCAACTCATTCAAAGTGACTGAATTTTTTTAATATGCCAAACAGTTTACACAGGGAAGAAATAATGATCTGTATGTTAATTTTATGTTATATTTATGACTTGTGAAGGATGCGAATCGGAATCTAGATTTTGAACAGAAAAGAATAATGCAAAAATGTATAATCTGACTACAAATCTTATAATCTGAGCACACTGCTTCGTTTCAATGGAGATCCGAGACACTTCAATGGAGATGAGAATGCCATGGTCATATTGCAACCTGAAAGATGTGTGGAATCAGTATTATATTTTTCCTTAGTATCAGTGCAGAAAGATGTGTGGAATCAGTATTATATTTTTCCTTAGTATCAGTGCAGGTAGCCATTGTTGGTGGACAAACCCGGGCAAAATCCGCAGATTCTGAAGTCTCGGAAGAAATGGCTGACGTTAAAAGTCATTATTCTTAAGAAGAGGTCCAAAATCGAGCGTCAAACAACTCATTATTATTAATCTTAAGGCTAAAGAATTTGGTTGCTAATTATTTTTAAAATTTTAGTGTTAAGTGCAGTATCCAGGCTAGGCTAGGCTATAAGGATGGAACCCCAACTCGGTTTAATGATGATTCTATTTTGGCAGTTCAATCTCCCACAAACAAGATATTTATGAAGAAGAAAGTGTTGTAATGTAGAATTATAAATTTGAATAATTGATTCCTAGATCATGAACCATCCAAGAGCATCTGCACTTCTAACAATCTAGTAGAAAGTATGAAAGATTGTAGAATTAGAATATTGGCAATAATATATTTTTCAGAAGATCTCAATCATAAAATCATCAGTTGTTGTGGACAAACAAATTTTAAATAAGCATTAGAGGGTTTTAACAAATTTTAGATTACATTTAACCTAAATTAAATTTTATGATCTTTTATTTATGTTAAATTCTGCTATTTTAAATATTTGTCATTACACAGCTATTACAATGAATATAATAGCTCTATAACACTTGGAAAAAAAAAGGGTTAACCATAGAAAGGGGCATAATTATTAAAGACTTATAACTTTATATCAATTCTAAAACACTATTAAAAATAAAAATAATAGTTTTAACATTTAATAAAATATATTATTCCATATAACTTCGATATGTAAAGCAATTTTTTTTATAAAATTTAATTTTAAAATATAAAATAATAATAACAATTTAAAATTTATATTAAAATTTATTAAACCCATAAACACATTGGTAACCATTAATAATTTAGTATCATGCTGTAAGACCCGCATGGAATAGGAATAAAATCACAACAATTCATCGGCTCTCACTATGAATAACATGCTAACAACAGTACTGCCAAGTGTTTTCATATTCTCATTTATGAGTTATTCATTTATGTATGACTTATCCATTTATGAGCTACGGCTCTCACTATGAATAACATGCTAACAACAGTACTGCCAAGTGTTTTCATATTCTCATTTATGAGTTATCCATTTATGTATGACTTATCCATTTATGAGCTAACTTATTTTTTTAGAGTTTTTTATATAATTGTTTATTTCAAATTTTGAACTATTACCATAAAATCAATCTAGACAATACAATTGTCTCATTCTGATCCATAGATGAAAAAGCATAAACAAACGCATAAACTCATTGGTAACCATTAGTTAATTATATGCATTAAGTGATTCTTTTTATTAAAACTATATTCTTATTTAGTAGTCAAACTCAAAAAATTAACATTTAGTTAACTATATGCATTAGTTAAAACAGGTCAAAGAAGAGGTCCAAAATTGAGCTTCAAACAACTCATTATTCTTAATCTTAAGGCTAAATAATTTGGTTGTTAATTATTTTTAAAATTTTAGCTTTAAGTGCAGTATCCAGGCTGTAAGCGCCCCATGGAATAGGAATAAAATCACTACAATTCATCGGCTCTCACTATGAATAACATGCTAACAACAGTACTGCAAGTGTTCTCATTCTCCCACTAAAAAATAAAATTAAAATTTAAAATTGGGATTATGATCAATATATATTGCATGAAAAAACTAATAACATGCTAACAACAACAGTAATGTAACTGCACTTCCTCGAGGCTTGCAATGCAGGCATCACGGCTTACAAATACCTTTCTTGATTCACCACCAGCGATAGAGCTCCATCGCTACTTGAGTTGCAGTTATTTTGCAAACTTCATTGCTTCCCTCCCTCTGTGAGAATTTGGCTGGCCGTAACAATGGCGCGATACAGCGCATGGGTAGGTATTTTCTGTTTTTTCTTGGCCCTGGAGAGCACAGCAGCGTTTGTGTACAGAGTAGGCGGGAAGAATGGCTGGGGAGTGCCCCTGGGAAATGGATCTGGATCTCGATCGGCCGATGTCAGCTACCACCATTGGGCGGAAAGGCACAGATTTGAAATTGGAGACTCCCTCTGTAAGTACTTATTACAGCTACTTCACGATGTCATTGTAATTCAATTTGAGTTTGAGGTTTTAGATTAGCATTATCATTTGTTTGTTTTGTTTGTGATTTCTTTGGCCATAATTACTATATATTTGCTTTGCATTGCAGTGTTTAAGTACCCCCGAGGCAGCGACTCCGTGCTGGTTGTGACAGAGAAGGCCTACAGAACCTGCAATACGTCAAACCCCATCGTTTATTCCACGAATGGGGATTCGATTTTCAGGTTCACTGTGTCTGGTCCCTTCTACTTCATCGGTGGCGCTGCGGAGAATTGCTTAAAGTTTGCTGTAAATTATTCTAGTTATTGAAAAAATATTGTGTCATTTTAATCATTGAGTGAATCAGTAATAGTTTCTTTGGATCTGGAGCAAATAAGTCATGTTTTCACTGCTGGAATTGAAGCTCCTTGTAAATTGTTCCGGTTGGAGAAAATATCGTGTCATGAATTACTAATAGTTTCTCTGAATCTTGAGTAAATGAGTCATATGTACTGTTTGAGTTGTGATTTTCTTCAAACGTATATTTAGTTGATGTTGCATAATTTCTTTGTGTTAAATTTTTTGATTATATTTAGCTGGATGCACCTAAGTATTATGAATAAATTTTGTCGTTTCACCTTTTAAACAATCCCATTTTATTTGATATTTGTTTGAGATGAATTTACTCAATACAACAGGACCTTTTGAAATGAACTGAACTGAATATATGTATCTTTAAAGCTTCTGTTTCTATAGGCAGACAGACTATGTTTTCAGCATCTTTACAATGAATTTTTCCTGTTTTTTTTCCTTCTTCTTGTTACAGTCATAAGTTTGTGAATTTGAGATTTTTTTTGGTCTGCTATGAAAGATGGTTTTTTTTTCCTTTATAATATTATATTTGCTTTGAATGTTTAGCTATATTTGCTTTATAATATTATATTTGGTTTAAATGTTTAGCTTAATTTTTTTTTTCTGCTATGAAAGATAGTTTTTTTTTCCTTTATAATATTATATTTGCTTTGAATGTTTAGCTATATTTGCTTTATAATATTATATTTGGTTTAAATGTTTAGCTATATTTGGTTTGAATGATATTATATTTGGTTTGAATGTTGTCATATTTGGGCAATCCTTATCCCAATTGTGGCAAAATGGTATGGTGGAAGTTATGTATGTTTGCGATGTGACCAATGTCATGTTAAAACTCATAAATGTTGGGATTAGGGAGAAACGCCCATAAATGACAGGAGTCTGGATGGAAAAGCTTGCCAGCTTGCCTTGTGCCATAGGGCACGGTACAAAATATATATACTAGCATATCCCAAAGGGGTGGAAATGAAACATGGAAAAGAATTTCGATATGTTTTAATTTTAAAGCGGGGGAAATGAAACACGAATTTTTTTTGATATGTTTCAAAAATGACACAAAGTTGTGTGTATATAATATAAGTTTATGTGATGAAAGCAAGTCTAGGAAAATAAGTGAAAATAAGTTACATCAAACTTCTAAATCACCACATAAGTGAAAATACCTCCAAAGCGAGGAAATGAAACGCCAAAAAAATTCAATATCTTCTAAAATGAGAGAAAGTTGTGTGTATGTAGAAAACATAATTTTATGTGTTTGAAAGCAAATCAAGCTAAATTATATTTCTTTCATATTTTGTTCAAATGATTTTAAAAATATCCATCTTTTCATTATTTTTTTTTTAAAATATCCATCTTTTCATTAAAAATAAAGAGAATATATATTATTATTTTTCAAAATTAACAATAAATTATGTTAATACTAAAACTATTAACCTGCACAATTCACACAAACATTAAAATAAAACAAATCCCATCAAGATCAATACATATGTCCAAAAGCATGTACTTATTCTAATATGGGAATATTTTAAAGAACATACTAAGAATAAGTTTAGTTCACTTACTTCCTTCACAAGTTTCATAGCAGAATTGAATTTCATAGCTCCTTGCCATCTCACAATAGATAGCAGAATTGAATTTCATAGCTCCACACATGTTTACAAATGGGGAAAATGAAATGTCAAAGAGAATTTTGATATGTTGTGAAAAATAAGAGAAAGTTGTTTGTATGTAGATAATATAAGTTTATGTGTTGAAAGAAAGCCTAGTGAATCTATGGAGGGCATAGTAGTTGATGAAATTTAAAGGAAAACTCTAATTTAAATACAAATAAACAATAAATAGAAACACATGTAATCGATGGCAAGTAAAATGAAATGTACATTAATTTGTCATACAAGAAAATATACGTATATGTGACTAAAACAATAAAGGGCTAGGTAGTGATCAAATTTGACTCTAATTATATTGACAATCAACATTGGTATTTTAATTTGGTAGGGAGAGTGCAATGATTGAGGGTTGCAATTTTAAGTGTGAAAGGGGAAGAGAATGAAGGCATGCCTCTTCTTTTATTCGAGGTGAGACATATTAAGTGTGTTTCATCTTTGCATAGCATTTGAAGGAGACTAACGATGCAATTTACATTCCTTCTAATGCTATAGTGCATGGCATTACTATGAAGGTCAAGCTTTGACATTCATTGTTACCAATGTTAATGGTTAACCGTGTTAATATCAGACCGTTGGATTTATGGATAGTCAATGCCCCATCCATATTGAGGGGGATGCGTTTCTTATTACTTTGATTTATGGGTGGAATTGGTATGTACTTTGGTTGAGATTGGTCCCCTAGAGACCCAATATTGTAACTATCAAATTCCATGACAACATAGACCGATAACTGATGAGAGATAGATCCATGTGTGTATACACTTTGCATAACCACACCGAGTGCACCATTTACTAATCTTGATTGGACCCATAAATTGCAAGATAACATTATTCGCTTCCCTAAATGTAGCAACATTTGTTTTTTCTCGTTGATGGGAATCATCTTACTTTGCATTTGGACCGTTGTTGAAATCTACGATAGATCGTGTAATAGGCGTAGCCAATTCTTGGAGCATGTTATGATTGTTTGCAACATTGTTTGTTGGAAAGAGATTGATTGATGTGTCAACTATTGAACACTCCTCTACTGACAATAATATATTAGCCCTAAATGAGAGGAGGTTCCAATCTTCCAAGGTTGGAGTAGCATTGTGGATGTTTTTCAATAGTTGTCGGAAATGCGGTTGAATGCCATTAGTACCCCTTTGAGGTAAGAATGCTTCCAAAATGAAAACCCTTTACGGATTTGTTTATCAATAAAAATGGATACCTTGGTTTCAAAGCCAATTCCATAACCATATGCACTTCTTATTGCATAACCATAGGATGCAAGATTCCATGACTTTTAGTTTAGATAATCTTTATATATTGTATTTTTTTATTAATACAAAAAGTATTTTCTATCTAGTATCTAGTATAATCTCAAATTGTGGGCGGTTGGGTGATAATCTTGAATTCACCTCTTTTTGTATTCTATTTGATGTTGTAATTAGGACTACAATCTAAAACAAAAAATAATTGCAATTTGTTCCTTGTTAAATACCAATTTTTTTCCTCTCTTCTTTTTAAGCATGAAAATCTATAACGCTTTCTCACTTGTCAAAAGGATATCCATTGACAACATAAATGATTGTGCCATCTTGACCCATTACTTCTTGGGTAGGATATTGACCCTGAGTTTTAGTATGCTTCCTTTTTCAATGTTTGATGCTCATAGTAACTTCAGTAGCCTCATTATCTCAATCCAATACATACCGCGAATGAAACATCGAAAAGAACTATGAGAAATTGTCTCCTTGGACTAGCTGGAAATTGGAAGAGAGGTTGTGGTAGTTGGGGATCTCTAGTATCTTGTAGACTAAACACCAAGAGTGACAAGAACATCACAAAATTTAAGTGTGGAAACGTCACACAATACCTCATCTTTGAAGTGCTTGACATTATACTACATGCGCCACTATTGAATAACACGGATGTCTTATCCTTGGCTCAACCAAGTGATGGTGTATGATTGGGTGTATGGTGCCTTTGGTAGCTTCATATTCTTGAAAATGTTGATATCAAATTCTTCTAGCTTCAATTATCAATAACGAAATGGAGTGGTGTCCCCTTAACCCACATTTTTTAAAGGAAAAGCTATTCACCTTCCTTGGGTTGCTCCAATCCTCCAATGGACCTTTGCAGTTCCCATGATAACATTGGGTTCCATGTTGTTGGTATCTTTATCATATCCATGGATTCTTATGTCGTTGGGTTTGAAGAAGAGTTTGAGTATTTCAGCACATCCAATAACCATTGTTCAATACAACATTCACCCATATTGTGCCAAGGACTTTTATGGAAATCATGTGAAATTCCCATGTCCTTTGTTGATTTTTCATTCTTCTTCTTTACATGTCGATTTGACTAGTTGTATTGGTGTTGATAGTATTTTCTTTAATATTTGTTCTAAGAGTGAAGGCCACCTATACCCTCTTTGTGTTGTTGATGATTTCAAGCCCCAAACTCTTTGTTACTCTTCTACTATTTTCTTTTATCAATCTTGTTAGCATACTATAAGCCACTCCTGGTGAATAGATGTCTAGAAACACCATTATTTGTTGGATGTATTTGTGTAAGCCATTGTGGTATTTTAAAACCAAGGACCACTCAATGTCCCTAAGACTCAATTTTGTATGAAGTATATGTAATACATCAATGCAATTCAACATAATATTATCTTTAACTTGGAACAAGACCATTCACCTAATGTATTGGCCTTTATAATTTACAAAAAGTAAATATTTCTTCTTGAGGACATTAATAAATTAACCACATGTCAATTCTATAGCCTATAGTTCAAAGTCTCTAGCATGCTGCACATAGTAAGTGTATCCCACCAATATTTGACTTTGGGAAGGGACTTCAAACATTGTGCAAAAGTGTTTTTCTCGATGTTAGAAAAGTTATGAACAAAAAATAACTCTATAGTGGATTGAACCATCTTTCTAAAGATTTTGTCTCTAACTTTCCTTCAAACAAAAAGATAAAAAATAACTTGTATCTTGAAGGTTTCATTCCTTTGAAATTACTACTTGTTAAAAGTCCATTTTAAAAAGTAGTAATTATCTCAACCATTTGTTGCTCAAGTGGTTTATGAAGAAACAACTTGATATGATCTTGTACCAGGTCATTTGTCCTAACTTCATGCATTGTGAGAGGTCACTTGGGTCGAAGATGGAAGTATTCACTAAGATTGGTAGTTCCTAGTCCAAGTCCCTCTACCCTGGCCTCATCGAGGATATGCACATAAAGAAAATAGAGAGCATATTGGTCAAATACCACTTTATCCATTTAGACTAAGAACAAAATGAAAGAACACAATCATATAGAAATAACTCAAGATACATTATTGAAAGAAAAGTATTACATTGAAAAACAAATTCTATTAATGAATCAAATTGTTTGAAAACATTATAATATACATAGCAATATGAAAAAGATAGAACAATGATAGTTTAACTCCAAGAATAGATTTAAAAACAATGCTTATTTGCAAATAAACCCATAACAACAAGCTAAAACTACATTCTATCATATTCCCAAAACCCCCAGGAGATAAAAACTCTAAGAACCTAGAACACTACCCATAGGAACCAAGGTGGTAAAAGGAATGCAGTTCTTTGGGAGCCTAGTTGGTATATCAACTTCCTAGAACCATAAATTTCACATACAAATATTCTTTTGAAAGTTCCTTCGATTATTACAAATATTGTGTCAAACTCTATGTGTGGGAAGGATTGAATATCTACAATAACCACAAACCATCAAAATCAATAATATTATATGAAAATCATCAAAATAATATTTAAAAGAAACTTCAAAATATTAAAGAATTCAAAATTTAAACATAAATGTAAGTAAATCAAACCATGTTCTAAGATGATAGAAACCCCTCTATATATATATTATAAAAAAAATTCAAAACTTCAAAATTAATTGTAAATCTCAAATGAAAAGGGAGATAAAATTCTTTTCTTTAACGGATATGACCACATTATATAAATTCCTTTAACATAAATGAAAGTATAAATTTATGACCACATTATATAAATTTCTCTGCATTATGGAAGAATTATTGCCATTCGATGCAGCTACGGCATGTTATCTTCTTGTAAAATATCCTTTGCTTCGTAATTGACGCTCTGCCATATGGGGATCACATGCTATTGAAGTAGCTATGGGTTTTATCTAGATTATTTGGTATACCAACCTGATATGCATTCTCTTTTCTTCAATCTTTGGTTTCATCCTGCTTACGTTTATATACTGAAAACCAGTTAGGTTCATTTCAAAACATTGCACTAGGATTTGGAAGTCATTTTTTTATAAAATGGATGAAAGTTCCATGAGAAACTTTACATATCTTTATAGCAATGAGCAAGGGTGGAAAAATGTTACTTGTTGGCTCACATTGCATTCATATTGATTCCAGGAAACTGCATTGGACTTAGTAGTGGTTAGTGAAGATGGCATGGTACAGTCAGTTTGCGAGCAGACTGTCTTTGGTACAATAAAAGATATTGTTGTCCTTCCTTGGAATGCTAAATTTCGTGCAGCTCAGCCTCAGGTTTGTTCATCTGATGTTCAATGACCTTTGGGAAGGAATTATAATATTATTTCATGTTACTTATTTCTTAAAGACAACTAGTTGATGTCATTTTTCCGTTTTGGAATTCATAGTTGTATGCTTGGTTGTCATATTCTCTTTATATGCAGACCTATAGGAAAGATCTCCTTGTTGTGCTTTCGGATTTTGGGAATTTATCTTTTCTCACTTTTAGTGTTGAGATTCACAGGTTTTTATTTTCTTTGGTTGATTACTTGTTATTATTTTCTAAACTTATTAAAAATCAAAAAGACATTAATGGGGCTTCCAAGATAATTTTTCTTGGTACTTTATTGCTTAGTTGGCAGGATATTTTTGTTTCTACTGCACCATGATTTAACTATAGAATCTTTTTCAAGTTTCTTGGTGTGGCGCACATCCATCTGTCTCAATCAGGAAATTTGCGGTGGGAGTTAGGTTAGTTGCTAGCTGTTGAATCCAAGTGAGTTTTAGATCAAAATTAATATCCTCTGTACTTGGTCTTAGGTACAGAGTAATGGGTAGGAGATTGACCCATGTTGACATGTAATGGGTAATGGGTCATGGAAAAAGACATCAATATTAGGTATGTTGAGATGCTTCCCCCATTTCTTGCAAGTTGAATTCAGCTTTTAAGTAGGAGATAGGTCGTCTTTTGTCCCAAAAAACAAAGCAATGAATATCCATGGAAGAAGGAATATTTCAGCAACATCATTCGCACTATTCAAATATCGGTTTAACTTCACATGATCCTGAAAGACGTGCTCGATCCAACCTTTCTCCTTCTAGATGCTTGCAGACGTGAAATATGATTTATCTAGTGTAATTGCTGTAATTGTTTAGGATCGGTTATAAATTATTGTTTGCAAACTTATCTATATATTGAATCTTCATCTTTCCATGATTTCCAATTGACTGGGTGGGTTTCTGTCCTTTGTGACTTTAACCTTAAGTCATACATATTTCTACTTCCCTGTGATTCTGCTTTCCACATTGTTTCCAAATTACTTCCCACAACATTTAAAACTCTTAAATTTTTCATCGGAATCCAGGAAGACAATGAAGAATAGGGACAATGACGCCAGCGGAGCCATATTAGTTCTGACTGCAGCCTATTCAAAACAAGTTTCAAGAGACCATCTTCAATATCAAGAAGTTGCAACCTCCTAATACAAAGTAGACCACTATGAAATGTATTGCGAAGCCTCATTGGGTATTCTCAAACAACTCGTGCCTCCTCATTTTGTACCATGACATATCTGACAACAAGAATGTATATGCCCACTCATCATCATATTGACTGTGAGACATCTGAATTCCCCACACTTCTGTTGTATCCTGTTCATTCTAATTTGGGCGTGATTTGTTGAAACTTAGGAGACATGCGATCTGGAGATATTAATCTAATGATGTATCTTCGGTCTGTTTTGATGTACAAAGAATCATTTTGATGTACAAAGAATCACATGATCTAATTGTTTTGAGCTACTAGTATTATGATATCAATTTTTATAGGCAGTCTATTCTAGCACATTTGTAGCAACTTATCTTCCAAAGACATTGTTTAATGGTGTTAGGCCGCCTACTTTCAAGCCTTTATCTGGCCAGGCTAGCCATTCTGGTTCTGGGCCAGGTTCTCTCCCCCTTTTATTCTGCATTTCTTCGGGAAACCCGGTCGATTTGATGTAAGTTAAGTGCTCCGATTTTGTTTGTCATTGATTGGGCAACCTTAATTAGTGTAACGTGGTCACTGCACTTCGTCCATAGTTTGGGGGTGAGGTAGGTTAGTTATATAACATATGCATCCCATGTGGAGGAGTCGGGAATGGAAAAAGGTCAAAAAGTCCAGTACTTTTCAATCTTGTAGGAGTATGTAAATGTATTTAAAGAAATACTAAGATTACCACCTAAAATATATTTATTTATCTATTTACTTGGTACCAGGAGCCACCCCCGCTTCATATGATTTTGGAAGTATTTTCTTCAACAAGCTTCTTAGTAGTTGGGAAACCTTCCATCAATTGTAAATGGTAGTAATTCCACTCTTCCATACTCTACAAGATGGTTCCAACTACCATACTCTACAAGGCTACAATCTGAAATGACAAACATAATGAGCTAGGAGTGGTCAACCTTCACAGATAAAACCTGTCGTCACGGATAAGTTATGAAGAGTATGTGGACACCGGGAGGCGATACAACCTATCGTCAAGGATAAATTATGAAGATTATATGGACACGGGAAGGTTCCTCACATGCCAATGATAGACAACAAATCATCAAGGATAAGTTATGAAGAGTATGTGGACACGGGAGGCTCCTCAGAGGCTGTCGATAGACGACAAATTGTCAAGGATAAGTTATGAAGAGTATGTGGGCACAGGAGGCTCCTCATAGGCCATCGATAGACAGCTAAACCTACAGAGGAGCAACCACTTAAATAACACCTTCGGTGTAATAATATAATATAAAATAAAACTTGTTTGGTCTTCTCAAAATTGGTTTAAAAGATTTAAACTAAATTAAGTAAATTTTAATGTAATATTCTTTATTTATTATAATGATTTAAACTAAATTAATTTAAGTAAATTTTAATATAATATTTTGTTATTTATTATAAAAATTAGATGCTAGTTCTTTAAATTATTAAAGAAAATTATATTATATATTAAAATTACTATACTTTTATATATTTTTTCATTATCAAAATTGTGATATGTAATTTTTTAATTATATTTTAGTTAATATATTTCTATTTTAATTTTAGTAATAAAATAATATTAACAATAAATTAAAATGATAACATTATTTATATAAGTGAAATAAATTAAATAACAATTATGTTTCCATATGAATTCAAAAATTTTGTTTCTAGAATATTTTCTGACCTCTCGGCTTTCAACTCGTTTTGGTGGCTGCTTCAACGAGATTATGGCTCAGGTAGAGACTCCCTTGCCCTATATCAGAGCTGGATGAGCCATAGCATTTTATTTTTGTGTGTTGGGGCTGCTAAGACCCTATCTCTTGTTTATTTTCCAAGATCTTCTCCTTGGTGAATCGATCGCAGGAGAAAAAAAAATTCTCAGCGCTAGTGAGTCTCCATCCGGGTTTGTCTGCGTTGAGCCCTTCCCTCTGTTGGATCTTCGAGATAGATCATCTCTGTTTTGAGGTCATGGTAGATGGACGGGTTTTCTCCCGTGTCCCTAGCCTCAATGCCTTAAGGAGACTTGAAGCTTTAGGAACCAAGAGCAAACTTACCTAGAACCAACAGTCTTTTCTAAAGAAGCTTGACAATATTCTCTCAGTAATCCTTCCAGTAGATAAAATTTTCCACCTCTAAGTATTGTTGACCAAGGCCTCATTAGCCAGTTCACTGGGCTTTGGCACTCCCCTAAGACAATCGTAGGGTGGGTTCAAAGGAACTGGAAACTTCTCATCTCAGAAGGCATTTGCAGCAATTTGATAGGTAAGGGATATTATCTTTTTCTATTTGAAAATTCAGTTGATAGAGATTTAATATTTAGAAACAAGACATATTTTATGGGTCCTCAAGGGCTCTTCTTGAAAAAATGGACTCTGGATTTTGATTTGAATCAAGATATCCCCTCTGCGGTTCCTGTTTGGGTTAGGTTTCTGCATCTTCCCTCTCCATTGCTAGAATTCAGGATCCCTAGAAGCTATAGGAAACATTCTGGGGAAATAAATTGATATGGCTGATCGAAGAGATCAATACGCTTGTGCCAGAATTTGTGTCGAAGTGGATTTGGAGGTAGGGATTCCTAAAGCTATTAATTTGACAGTAGCAGATTGGTATTATGTACAAGAGATAGACTATGAGCAACTTCCCTTTAAATGCAGATTTTGTCATGGTTATGGGAATTTTGCCAGATCTTGCAAGAAACAAATTGAGGAAGAAGCTGTTAAAGAAAAGGGAGATCAATGGACCCAAGTTAAAAAAACTAGCTCAGCAAAGCAAGGAAACAAATTCAATGGAAAAAGAGTAGAATTGGGGACAAGTAGGAACTCCTCTAGGCAGAAAAAAAAAGAAAATGGAGCAAACATGAAGGAACCATCATCTCAAAACAATTTTGAAGTATTGAGCATCCCAGAAGAACAAGTGATTTTAGTGCTTGAAGAGGGAGAATTCCCTCAATTTCCAACTCAAACAAGTGAAGAATTCAGAGTCCCCACTAAACTAGATCTCAACACTCCCATGGAAGGACATTCTCCTACATATCTAGAAATGGAAAAAAAAAGAAACCTATGGACAATTTTGGCTCATCTGATGAAGATCCCCTCGAGAGGTCATCCAAAAAAGAGTGAAAATATCATAACACGGTTCGATAGGAAGAAGCTGAATGTATTAAGATGCAAGGAAGTCAAGAAACTATAGAGATGTTAATCAACAAGAACACCCAAGCCAGACCTATAAAAGGAGGCCCTACCTCTTCCATCAAATAATGAACTTTGTCTCTTGGAATTGCAGAGGGCTAGGCAATTCTTCAAAAGTTGAATTTGTTAATGACCTTATAAGAATGGATTCTCCAGACGTTCTTATGCTCCAAGAGACAAAAATAGATGAGGATAGTCTCCTTTCCATTAGCTGTAAAAGATGGAAAACAAATGTTGCTAAGGCATTGAGTGCCAGAGGCACTGCTGGTGGAATTGCTACTTTATGGACAAAAAATGTTTTTTCTCTGGAAAACTCTCTCATTTCACATCATTGTATCTTTACAAAACTTCATCATACTCCAAGTCAACAAACAATTTTCCTTTTTAATCTTTATGTGTCGGTCAATACTCAGGAAAAAACAGACTAATGGAGCTCGCTGGTAGACTTTCTCGATGCTAATTCCTTCTCAAATATAATTGTCATTGGTGACTTAAATATAATATTGAATTGAAAAGAAAAATCAAGTGGTGTTTATGGGAGAGATTCAATGCTGAAAATGGTGGATAATTTCATTTTATTATGGGAGATGATAGACTTCAAGCAAAAAAGAGGAAGGTTCACGTGGTCAAACAACAGATTGGGAAAAGCTAATATCTCTACCAGACTAGACCGTTTTCTAGTGCAAATTTCTATGTTGTTAGATAAAAAAAGTCATCTCCTCTAGTATCTTTCCTAACATTACCTTAGACCATAAGTCGATTTTGCTGCAGATCAAAGATGAAGAGGAAATTGGCCCCATTCCAATTCAATTCAACCCATTGTGGAAAGACAACGACAAATTTATGAGCACTGTAACTATGGCTTGGGACCTTCCAGTTGTTGGACCTTCAGATTTTGTTTGGGAGAGGAAGCTCATAAACACCAAAGCTGCGTTAAAGGACTGGGTCAAACTCACTCAAAAAAATCCAATCAGTGAAAGGAAAGAATCCCTTCAAAAATTGGAGAAAATCCAATTGGAAATGGAAGAAACAGAAATTACTCCTGCTTTACTTGAAAAAGAGAAAAAAGACCAGTTCAATTCTTTCCAAGCTTTCAGATGAGAAGAAGAATACTAGAGACTAAAGTTTCGAATTACTTGGTTTAAAGTTGGAGACCGGAATACCTCCTTCTTTCACAAGCAGTGTAGAGTTAGACTTTCTAAAAATCATATTTCGAAAATATCCTCCGAGTCTGGTGAAGTGGTAAAAGGAATTTCTCAAATCAAACAATTGGTTGAAACTCATTTTCAGAATTTGTACAAGGAATATCGCTCCTCTGAATTTTTGTCCAATATTCATAGTTTGGTGAGTGAGGAAGAAAATGATGAGATAATGAAGACTTTTTCGAAGCAAGAAATTATTGATGTTATATGGTCCATGGAGCCGGATAAAGCTCTTAGCCCTGATGGATTCTCCTTTCACTTTTATCGAATTTGATGGATAGTAATCAGGAAAGATATTCTCTGAATGATAAAAGTATTCCAGATTAAAGCCAAAGTGGGTGGCTGCACAAATTCCACCTTTCTTGCATTAATTCATAAAGAAGCTAATCCATCTTCCTTTGATAGATTCAAACCTATTTCTCTATGCAATGAGTCTTATAAAATATTTTCTAAACTATTAGCAAACAGACTTAAACCTTTTCTTGGGAAGTTGATTTCTCCTCTTCAAGGAGGGTTTGTAAAAGGGAGATATATACTGGACAATGTTATTTCAAGTTCAGGAAGCTATGCATTCCAGCTTTCTTGAGAAGGAGAAGGGCATGCTTATCAAACTTGATATGGAAAATTCCTTTGACCAGGTAAAGCATTCCTTTATTTTCTCAGTTCTCCACTCTTTTAAATTTAGTTTTTCCATTTTAAATTTGATTAAAGCTTGCATTAACAATCCTTGGATAGTGCCATTAGTAAATGGCAGACCATAAAACTTCTATCAGGCTACCAAGGGCCTTCGACAGGGCTGTCCTTTGTCACCTTTTTTGTACATTCTTATGGCTGAATCTCTAAGAAGGAAGCTAACCATAGGAAAAATTGATGGGTTCATTTCGGGCATAAATTCAACAGTAAGAGTAGAAGCTATCAACCATGCTCTCTTCACGGATGACACCTTTCTATTGGGAGGGGATTCCTTAAAAATGGAAAGAGTTTTCTCTGAAATTATGCATCAATTTTGCATTATTTCAAGGGCTCTAATAAATAATCATAAGAGTGCAGTGTTTGGATGGAATATAGATCAATCAAAAGTTGATAAAATTTCACAGATCTTGGGTTTTGCATGATATGCTTTTTGGGACAAGGTCAAATATTTGGGTCTACCATTAAACTTGGGACAAAACAATCCTTCTCTATGGCTGGAAATCATTAGTAATATTAAATAAAAGATTGTTTCATGGGGTGGTCACTAGCTTACAAAGGCAGGAAAGGTTATTTTGATCAAGTCAGTCCTCTCATCTCTTCCTATTTACCAATCTTCTTTACTCCTGGCGCCAAAAGATATTATGGATCAAATATCAAAATTGCTCAAAGAATTTCTATGGAGAGGTGGGAAAGGAAATCAGAACTGCATGCATATGGTTAAATGGGAAATTGTGAAAAGACCATTTCTTGAAGGAGGATTGCAAATCAAAGATCCAAGAATGTCTAATATAGCATTTGGAGGAAAATTGTTATGGAAATTGTTTTCCAATAAAAAGCACCTGGTTAGTCACCTTTTCTGGAAAAAATACCTTCATGGAGGAACATTAAGAAATCTTCAAATGGAAAATACCCCTAAAGGATCCATTATCTAGAAGCTATGCAAGAAATGCCTCAAATTTTTCGTTCAGCATATTTATCGAATCCCAGGTAATGATAGACAAACCCTTCCGTGGGATGACAAAATTAATGGACACGCTCCATTAAAGTCCGATGTTTCTATTTTTGACATTAAGAATTGGTTGATGAATAAAGGAATTAACAGACTAGCTGATATAACCACTTGGGATGCCAATGGAAATTGGAACGGTCCCTTCCCTCAATGACATATCACGAACTTCCCAATTGCTCTGCTCATCAAAATTTTCTATTAGACAAGCTGAATAGACAGGATCCAATTCACCATACCTACAAATACTCGTGGGGCTGGGGAATGTTTGGCTTCTACTCTACTGTAAATGGGTTCAAACAGCTGTAGTATTCAATGCAGTCATGCTCATCGAGCTCTCCAGGATCCCACAATGTAGCTCTTTGGAATATGGTGTGGAATTTACCCAACATTCCAAAAATTAACATTTTTATCTGGACTATAATGCATCAGAAAATATTAACGAGAGAAAACTTGGTCAAAAGAGGTTTTTTTAGAACATTTAGGTGTTGCTTTTGTCATCAAGCTGATGAGGCTACATCTCACATTTTAGTTGAATGCGATTTTGATCAAAAAGTCTGGGCTTTTGTACTGCATGGGATGCCTTACTCTTTTTTTCCTTAAACGATGAACCTGTTACTCTCTTTAAAAATTGGAAGCCAAGGTATCTTGGTGCTCTTCCTTCTAGTCATGCTTGGAGAAAAATCTGGTAAGCCATTCCAAAATTTATTTGGTGGAAAATTTGCCTCGCTAGAAATGATTCGATCTTTAATAGAAAATTACCGAAACCAAAAATTATAGCATCAAAAGCTAAGGCATTTATTTTGGAAGCAATAGGTAACCTTCAAATAGTTGGAGTTGATTTAGAAGCTAAACACAATTGGCTCGGTTTGAAGCCAGTGGATAAAATCTAGATGGGTTTAAGTAGGCCTGTTATTAAACTATTTTGGTAGGTTAGACTTTCAGAAAAGGAATTTTCAAATTGGTGGAAATCTAAAAATAAAGCTTCGATATTCTTTGATGGAGCATCAAAAGGAAACCTGGGGAAAGCTGGGGCAAGGGGCTTGATTTTCTATCCAGGCGGAAAACTAAAAACAAGTTTCAGCCGGGGAGTTGGGAAAACTACAAATAACCAGGCAGAATTATTTTATCTTCTGAAAGCTTGTCAACTTGCAAAGGAAGCAAGTCATAATAACTTGCAAATCTTTGGATATTCTGAAATCATTATTAAAAATTTAAATTCTAATTCAGTGTTCAATAACCTTAGTTTGAATGTGACCATGCAAAGGTTGCATTTCATTTTGATTTACTATGATTCAATTATCTCTTACCACATTCTTCGTGATTTGAACAAGATGGAATATTTCAAATCCAATCAGGGTTGCCTTCTTCCCCCAGGAATATTAAGAGTGAATGAAGGATCTTGTTTAATGCATCCCATTCCATGACAAAAAAAAATTGGATGTACATAACTGAATTTTTTTCGGAACAAATCGTAATTGGGTGAAAGCCCAATCAATTCTTTATAAATAAATAAAATAATTAATCATTTTGGTTAAAAAAAATTAAATAACAATTATCCTCCTAAGTACTTTTTTGAAGGAAAAAAAATCCTAGAAAGTTATGTTTGTACCTTGCTAATTGACTTAATTACAAAATACATTTGAGATATCCGTGTGCAACTTGGGTTGTGCCATTGGGTCGAAAAGAGACTTAAAAAAATAACGAGTGAGGGATCTAGGGTTTTGCGAAGAAGTGGGGTGGGGGATGAGTAAGGAGTTTTATGATTATGATGGGCATTATCAATATCCTGCTACTATGACATTTGGGTTGAAGTAGCTAAGTACATGTTGAGTAGAAAATCTAAATTATATCTATATACTTAGGAGATAGGATATGCTTGATTATTGGTAGTTTCCCAATACAATATAATTTTCTTAAGAGGTCACAACTATATAAAAAAATAAATCAATATAATATCAATAGGTTATGGTAATTTGTGAATTATCCATTGCTAGGATATTGCATATTGTACCCCTATTCAGGAAATTAAAATCCTTAATCTAAATCACAGGACTAGATCTTAATGATTTCCTAACACATGACTTTGTCTTTCTAATCCTAGATGGTGAGCTAATTAGAAATTTATATTGAATGAATAGTGCATCATGAATAAGTACATTGTCAACCTGAATGATAGTAGAACCATAAAAATAAAGCGACAAACATCCTAGCCTAATTCATATATTTTTTATTCTTCTTGAGAATTTGATTTTCAACTCTCTCTAGATGATGCTTTGTTGTTGACTTACTGGTGTTGGGTAGTCTACAATATATGATTCCATGCTGTTGAAATAAACATGTTGTTGAAACCAACAAGTGAGATAAGCAGTCATAGATTGAGCCTCTATGCCTTATTTTTCAAACAAGATTTGGATAAAATGTACTGTCTTATTTGAAATTTCTAAAAAAAAAACACAAGGAATTGAGTCTTAATTGAGATATTTTGTATTGTATAGTTCTCACCGATCATTCCTGTAGGGTAAGTTCTTTGATCATGCTTCAATATTTTGTGATTTTATGTTAATGTATCATATGAAATTGTTATTTAAACATGGAAAGGCATTCGGGTCCATATTCACTTGAGAAAATATCCTAGCAATGGCCATTTTTCACAATCAGAGGTTAGGGACAAACAAATTTTAAATAAGCGTTAGAGGATTTTAGGGTGACATGGCATTATTATTGTAATAAAATGCATTTATTCTTAATCAAGGTTGTATTTTTAGGATCTTTATCTATAATCAACAAGATCGAGTCATCTACTTTGCTACTATATTGCAATACTCACCTAGCATACTTAGCATGGATACCCAACTCATGCGTGCGGGGATACTAAACTTTTGCTCTTGCGAAGAAGGAAAGATAAAATGCCAGCATGTAGGTTGGCTATCTGGATGCTCTCGTTGTTGAATGAGGGACCTTTTTTCAGATAAGAGGCAGTTGAATCTACTAGAATCTCTATCAAAATATCTTCATGTGATGCCTTCGACGCTAACAGATGCGAATGCATCCCTTACAGAGGAAGTCAGGTGCCAAATTTTCTTGGTAATTTGATTTTTTCAATCTTCTTGAATTGATTTTTTCATTCTTCTTAAATTACTAGTTTGTAGGTTAATATAATTCAATATGATGAGTGCTATGAATTTACTAAAACTCAATATGATGGGTATTGAACAGGATGTTGTGAATGTTGTTTCCATTTCTTCCTATCCTTCCTTTTTTTTAATAGCATCTTTACAATGATAGCATGTAAGATTATGTTTCTATAGACATACAAACTACGTGGTTGCATTATAATTTACATTGTAAACATGAGTTTTTCCCATTTTTTCCCTTCTTCTTGCTACAGTCACAAGTTTGTGAATTTCCAATTCTTTTGTCTGCTATGAAAGAGGGTTTTTTCCCTTTATAATATTATATTTTCTTTGAATGTTTTCATATTTGGCATTTTGCACCATTCCTATTGTTTTGTTATATTCACAGCTAGATTATAATAACAATAAAGTTTTGGGGAAAATGTAAAGAGATCAGTTGTGCTAAACATTTAATGAATATTATTAGTGTTTTTTAAACTTTGATACATATTCGATTATATTCACTGTTAGGTTATATTTACTGTTAGATAATAATAATGATAAACTTTTGGGGAGAATGTAAAGAGATCAGCTATGCTAAATGTTGAATGGATATTATCAGTGTTTTTTAAACTTTCATACATATTAGAGATCAGTTGTGTTGAACTTTTATAATCTTTTAACTTGCCATTTCTTCCTGTCATTCCTTTTTTTTCAGCATCTTTACAATGATAACATGTAAGATTATGTCTCTATAGATAGACAGATTATGTGGTTGCATTATAATTTATGTTATAAGCATGATTTTTTCTTGTTTTTTCCCTTCCTCTTGCTACAGTCATAAGTTTGTGAATTTTCAATTCTTCTTTCTGCTATGAAAGAGGGTTTTTTTCCCTTTATAATATTATATTTGTTTTGATTGTTTAGCTATATTTTATTTGAATGCTGTCATATTTGGTATTTTGCACCATTTCAATTGTTTGGTTATAGATTATTATAATGACAAACTTTTCTTATGACTGCTTAGATATGGTTTTGTCATATGATGAAGCCATTCTAGAAGCCAAGATAGGAATCACAGCTCTTGTATCTGCATCTCTAGCTTCGACTTGAATCAGTCGAATGCAGTACAACACCCCTTAGGTCAGTAATACTTTGGGCTTTGGGTGAAATTCCTTTCAAAACATTTCTATTTCTTCACAACCAGTGGTGTGGGGAAACCTTAACCTCTCTTTTGGGAATGTTGGTGTAGGCACTTCCTGGCCCCAGACTCCTCAATATCAATTTTTGGCTCAGCCTAGTTACCTTTTTTGGAAACTTTACAATTGTCAGACTTATTGAAACTCATGAATGACCTTGTGCACCATGATCTAACTTGGCAACTAGTTCCGATTAAACTACCTTCTAACATTCCGAAATTTGAAGGGAAAACTGGTGACGAGCCGGGTGACCATGTCACGACATTCCATTTGTGGAGATCCTCCAACTCCTTGAATGATGACTTGATTCAACTGAGGATTTTTCAATGGACTCTGACCAGTGTAGCAAAAAAGTGGTATATTTAACTCCCATCTGACTCCTACGATATTTTTCTTGATTTAGAAACTGTTTTCTTGGGTCACTTTCAACTTCCTTCTGGTATGCTGGTAATAAAAAACTTCTGTCGAATTTTTGGTAGAACAAGGCCACTCATATATATGACCACATTCAGTAGTGGAGAAGGAGAAAGAGGCTATTTAAAACCCAATATTCCTCTCGAGTTCCTGTTGGAATTCTTTTTGAATTCTTTATTTCCATATGTTTCAAAATAGGTTTCAACGTCGAGAGTGACCTCGGAGGAGGAGGCCATACTTAGGGCCCAAAAATTGGATTTGATATATGCCTAGTCTCGGATTCTCTATGAGATTATTCCTGAGGAACCAAGGTACACCATGGAATTTTCTAAACCTAATCCTTGACCACATGTTGATGGCGTGGTGGGTTCAGTTGACACACCGACTGTAGAATCACTAACCAAAAAGATCCATGAATTATCACTGAAGTAATCTGCAGCGGAGGTATCCACGGTTGCCACCCCCTCACCCTAGAGTGAAAGCATTTATACTATGCAATCTAACCCAAAGGGAAATCAGCATCCCGGTGGGAAAAAGAACAAGGGTAAGAAGGGCGAGGGAAACCAAAACAAGAAGAATCCCAAAACCAATGCCAAGGGGGCAAAAAATAAAAGAATAAAGTCAAATTTCCTTGCAAGATTTTTTAGGAAGAACTTTTGACCTATCAATGTCCCTTAATGGATCAAGCGCATAAGCTGTTAAAAAAACAACAACTCATTTTCCTAAAGGATTTGTTTCCCCAAGGACAGAATGAAACTTCTAGTGATATGAAAAAAATTGGGGGCATGCAAAATGCTCCTTCTACTGATCAATATTATATCAATATTGTCTGATCCCATAACTTATTACAGACCAGATCTAAGAATTATGAAGCAGAGTCTCAATGGAAAGATAAGTAAACTATCGAAACATCAGCCCCACTTGCAATGGATAAACCGGTTGATACTATGTTGAAGATACCAAAAGGTCTGTTCAAAAATACATTTCACAACCCTAATGCTAGGGCCACTTTGAACTATCTAATTGTAGAAGACTTGGCCTACACTCCTTCTACGATGTTAGCCTTATAAGTGCTAAAAATTTATCCTTCGTAGCGAGATGCACTTTTGGATGCCATCGAAATTATGGAATTTGTGATTCTGATAGCTAAGTTCAATATTTATGATGTCAAACCACGCCTACCTTACCATGTGGCATTTTCCATTAATGTTGTCCATGGCAGAAAAACCACTGGATGAAGGATGATAGAAGAAGGTGCATCCACATGTGTAATGTCGATTTCATGTTGGAAGGATTTGGGATCCCCTAAGTTGGTCCCACCAAACACTTTGTTGACCTCTTTCGACAGAAAGTCTTTCCATCCACATGGTATCTTTCAATTTTTTGGAATAAAACTGGTAGGGAAAATGGTCTCTGTGGAAATCATTGAAAGCTGATTTCATTTACCCTGTCTCTCTAATGGAATGGATATCCAATCCTGTTTCGATCGATAATAAACAAGGGACTATACATGTTTTTACAAATTTCTAGGATTTGAACAAGGACTATCCCAAGGACAACTACTCCATGTCATTCATTGATCATATTATTGATCCATGTGCAGGTAGTGAGTTTTTCTTGTTTATGGATGGTTTTTCAGTCTATAACCATATTTAGATTAAACCCAAAGGCCAACACAAAACTTCTTTATCTATCCCTGGGGTACATTCACGTACAAAAAGATGCCTTTTGGCTTGAAAAATGTCAGGGAAACCTTTCAGTGTGTAATGAAATTTGTTTTCCATGATATTAAGAACATTGTTGAACCATACCTAGATTATCTTCGTGCCCATTCTTGAAAGATGAAGGATCATCCGGATCATTTTTTATTAGTTTTTGAAAGATGTAGGCACTACAATATCCGCTTAAATCCCCATAAGTGCGTCTTCTGCATCAAATCTGGGTGATTTCTAGGCTTCATAGTCTCCAATAAGGATATTAGTATCAATCCATTGAAAGTAGAGATGATTATTAATATGTCTCCTCCTTGAACCATCATACAACTGCAAAGTCTACAAGGAAATTCAAAGTTTCTTCGTCGATTTATTGTGAATTATGCCAATATCACTAAGGGATTCATGCGCTTTCTGAAGCAAGACACCGCATTTCTATGGGACGAAGACACTCAACAATATTTTGAGGCATTAAAAAAATCACAGCTATCAACTCCTCTTTTGCGCCCACTAAACTACATGAAGGAATTTATATTGTATCTGGTTGCATATGAGTTTACGATAGGCATAGTGCTAGTTCAGGAAGATGACAAGCTCCAGGAGCATGTTATCTATTATCTCAGTCGTGCTTTGGTTGGGCCTAAAATGAGGTTTTCACATGTAGAGAATCTCTCTTTGGATGTAATTTTTGTCATCTACAGTTTCACACACTACATTCTACTAAGGACAATCACTGTGGTTGCAGACGTAAATCCATTCCAATATGTATTATCCCTATGAATAATTGGGGGAAATTTTAATAAGTGGATTGTCATTCTCTAGGAGTTTAACCTAGATTTTCAGTCTTCAAACTCTAAGAAGTCCCTAGTATTCACAGAACTTATCTCATAGTTCCCAAGTGAGGAAATCGTAGTGATAGAAGATGAGCCATTTCTAGATGAGCACATTTTCTTAATTCCAACCTCTGATCCTTGGTATGGATATATCCTAGTATATCTCCAGAATTTGAAGTATCCTGCTACCTTCTCATGGGAAGATAAGCATAAGCTAACAGTAAATGAGAAAAACTACCTCATAATCGGTGATACATTCTGTAGACAAGGGGTAGATTCCATCTTGTGTTGATGCCTCACCCATGAGGAGGTTGAGCTTGTCCTAAATGATTCTCACAGTGGAGCATGTGGGGGTAATTTATCTTGGTTAGCAATGGGACATAAGATCTTGTGTACCAGTTATTTTTGGCCTACCATATTCAAATATTGTGTAGAAGCAGTAAAACGTTGTCATCCATGCCATCTTTAGACTAGAGATATGTGGTTGCATCTTGATCCTATTTTCCCCATCATCTCAGTAGGGCCCTTCACCAAGTGGGGGGTGGAATTCATGACCTGCAACGCAGTGTCTTCTTGCGGGAACATGTATATCAATGTCGTTGTTGATTACTTCATGAAGTGGGAATAGGAAATGCCTACCTTTAAAATCGATGGTGAGACGACATCATATTTCATATTCAATAAAATTATCACCAGGTTCAATATTTCGAAGCATATTGTCACTGACCATGGAAGTAATTTTCAGAACAAGATGATGACAGATTACCACTATGCTAGGTTTTAGGAAAGATCACTCGTCTTCCTTTTACCCGCAAGCGAATGGGAAAGTAGAAGCAGTTAACTAAACTTTGAAAATCATTCTCAAGAGAACTATTAATGCAAGTAGGTCAAATTGGAACATCATGTTGTATCTAGCACTTTGGGCATATCGAACAAATGTTAATACTACCACAAGGTTTTTACTCTTCCATCTCGTTCATGGGGTGGAAGTAGTCACGTCGATGGAATGCGAGATATTATCCTTGAGAATTTACATTCACGTACTTCTCAATACTACTGAGATTGAGATTTAGAGCATCTAGATGAGCAACACAGAGATGTGCTCACAACAAATGAAGTACATAAACAACGAGTGAAAATGAATATGACAAATCAATTAAACCTAGGGTTTTCTTAGAAGGAGATCTTGTTTTGGTCTAAGACCAGGATAAGTAACCCCTAAGGGAAGGAAAATTTAAATCTGTGTGGCTAGGCCCATACATTGTGTCAAAAGTTCTAAAGAAGGGTGCATACACGTTAGTTAATTATGGTGGTAATAAGCTATTAGAGCCCTGAAACAGGCTCAACTTGAAAAAGTATTATGCTTAGGCAATGTTTTTTCTTGTATTATAATTGTATAATTCTGTAAATGGTCATTAGTGGTTAGTATTTCTTATGTAGTCACACTTGCAACTTGGATTCAACTACTTGGGTCATTTATGCACCCACATGACAACTAGTTTCCTCAGAAGGTGTTTTCTTAGGTCATGCAAGTAACCATGTAGCTGAGTACGGTGCTGTCATTGAGCTTCTTTGGAATTTTATATCGCATGGTTAGTGGTCTCTCAACTCAATGGGGTCTACCAGGTGAGACACCCTACTCTTTTACGTTAGTTTTTGTGGATTGGTTACTTGAATTTTTTTTTGAACATATTAAATATCAACACATTTCAAGAAATAAAAACACAATTACTGATGCATTTGCTAACTACATTTTAGACTTGCATTTGTCACACACTTTGTAAAACGAATATATAGATACATAGATAAACATCTAAATAACTGGATACATACATACATACATACATACATACATACATACATACATACATATATATA
>LPNX010171679.1:142717-208096 GCA_001517045.1 Pseudotsuga menziesii
TGATGGCAGGGAAAGCGATGGCATATGTGATAAGGATGGAAAAACACATGAGAGGATCCAATGAGGGGTCAGGTCAGGAGAAGCCTGATTGAGCTTGAATGATATATCGTATGATGCAGAGTCGTGGCGTTACAGTCAGCTTGTTCAGTATAGGTTGCATAGCTAAAGATCGTATCAAGAAAATATATCGATGGTAGGGTAAGAATATGATAAGTAAATGTGTGTGGAATATAAAATTCCAGAGTGCCGAAGTGAAGTTCCATGTTTGATAACTAATTAACAGACGAGGGGGAATTCTAGAAAGCGATCGAAGATTCACAGGAGTTCCAGAAAGATATTTGCAGAAGCCCATTTCGAAAAATTTGGTAGGCACATCCACAATCCGCAATGCGGAAGGTATCCGCAATCCGTAATCCATAATCCACAAAGTGTGAAAGAAGTCATGCAGAAGCAATTTTGAGAAAACTTGAAATACAGAATCGCAACCCACAATCTGCAATTGTGAAAGAAAGGAGTTTTTGATTGCGGAAAGGTCGTTGGGGAAAGATAATTGTAGAAGTAATTTTTGAGAAAAGTTGAAATGCATACCCATAATATGCAATTGCAGAAGAAAGAAGTTTTCGATTGCAGAAAGGTTGTTGCAGAAAGATAATTGCGAAAGAGATTTTCGAGAAAATTCAAAATGCACATTCACAATCCGCAACCCGAAATTGCGGAAATAATGAGTTCCCACAAATTGTAGAAAGGTCATTGTGGAAAGACAATTGCGGAAAGCTAATTGAAGAAAGGTAATTGTCCGCAGTATGCAATTTGCAAATTTAGAAATTTAATTACAGAGATAATTGAAGAAAGGTAAATGTGGAAAAGTATGTTGCAGAGAGATTATTGTGGAAAGATTGGTTCAGAAAGGTGAGTACAGAAATATCTATTGCGGAAAGTTTGTTGTGTAAACAAAACTACAGAAGGTCACGATTGATAAATTAAATAGAGTTAAAAACAACAAAAAGTGCAGTAATTTTGTCTAATCCTATAACTTATTACAAACTAGAGCTAAGAATTATGAAACAGAGTCTCAACAGAAAGATAAGAAAAATTCTGAAACATTGGCCCCACTTTCAATGGATAAACCATTTGATACTATGCTGAAGATACCGAAAGGTGTATTCAAAAAGAAATTTGACAACCCTAACGCAAGGGCCGCTTCGAACTATCCAGTTGTAGAAGACTTGGCCAAAAATCCTTTTGGATGTTAGCCTTAGAAGTGCTGTAAAGTTGTCCTTCGTAGTGAGATGCACTTTTGGAATCCATCAACAGTATGAAATTTGCAAGCCTGATGGCTAAATTCAATCTTTCTCATGTCAAACCATACCTACCTTACCATGTGGCCTTTTCCATTTATGTTGTCCATGTTGGCAGGGGTTTTGGGTAAGTGAGTTGCACAGCGTTGCGGCAGCTGCACAAGCTCACACGACACTGCGCAAGGCCAGATCAGCATGATGGGTGGAAGGATAACCATTTTTGAATATTTAATGTATTAATTGACCACATTTTGTGGACATAGGTCATTAGTGGTTAGAAGTTAGTTAGAAGTGGACATTTGATGTAGAGGCACAAGCCTATATATAGAGCTAGTTTTGCAATTGTAAGGAGACAACAATGATAGTGACATGATCAGGTTGATCAGTGCGATCCAAGTCCAAGTCAAAATATGAGAGTGATCAATCTGTTGCGATCTGTCTATGGTATTGATGAGTCTTCTATTTTGAACAATCTGCAATCTTTCTCTGTCACATAGGGAATTTTGGGATCTAATTGGTCTCATGCTATGGAGAAGAATTATCTATTTTGGATATATTGCGCAGAATTAATATGAGATCACAGTTGTTGCCTAAATGTTGTCTTCTATTTTCCTATTTTATCTGCTGTGATGTCAATGTGAAGCATACTGAATCTGTTTATGATTTATTGATGTTACTGCAATGAACTAATGATCTAATCTATCCCAATTCTGTCACAATTCTGATGAATGATGATTGAAGTTGTTTTATGAATGATACTGTTGCGATAACAATGCTACGATAAATGAATGAAGTGATCTGTTAGATATGTAGTTGTGAACATGAATTGTGATAACTGTCTTAGCTCTGTAATCTGATAGTTATGCTATCGAAGTCGCGGATGCCATATATTCCTCTCATACTACCAAAAACATGGTTTTGATAGCTCTCCCTTGAACATCTCGGGTGACACTTCATCCACTCTACGGATGTTGCTGGGCAAGGTAAAACCTTCTTGGGCCGGTGCTCAAGGATATCATGCTGGTTGGTTGTCGACAGAGTGAGAACCCTTGTCGACGAGGCTTTGTTGGTGGGTTATTTCCAAAAAATGGTTCCGTTTCTGGGATCGAGTTGCGATTGAAAGGAGGATATGTTTTGGCATCCAACTCAACCAGAGATCAAGGAGTGGTTTGGTCTAAAACTGTGAGAGTTTGCTGAAACAGAAAATAAGAATCTAAAGCTGTCGACAAGAAATTGGTTGGATAGATATATTCATGACAGTCCTCACAAATGTTTCTTCTATGAGTTTCCTATCATACTGTATGAATGGCTAGAAAAGTTCATTTCTAAGAAGAAAAACTTCCAAGGGGGAGAGACGACATCTTGGACTTCAGAGCTGATCCAGGAATTACAAGAAAAAGACAATAAGGTGTTGCAGGCTGTTGAGGTGTGGTTGGACAGTATCCTAGAGGGATACATTACCGAGTTTGTACTTGATACCAATCAGTCATTTAGTGAAGTAGAAAGGGAGTTCTTCAATGGACCACAAGGTAGATTTTTGTTGTCTCTGCAGCTATCCATTAAACAACTTGTTTGTGAAAAAGGTATTCTAAAGATGGACCAAGAGTAGTGGAACTATGGTGTGTGGGGGATGTAGACACCATGACGAAAGGGGGGAGACACATGGAAAGGTAAGGGGTAGATGGGCATGAGTTCTGGTGAGATTGTGAAGGTCCCCGAGGAAACAAGTGGTTGTACAAGAGGAGGAGCAATGTTTCAAGAGAAGAGGCAGAGGATAGGATAAGGTCATGCTGTGATCAAAGTGCGATGCCATGAGGAGAAACCACATGGGACAAAGTGACCTTTCAGTGACGACGAGAATGACCAGGCCCAGGATACACCCAAAAGAATGGTAGGCTCAAAACCCAGCAATAATGTGTCCACACCTCTGCGCACTACTCTACCACTAGGAAGAAATGTGCATTCTACGTTGACTTTCCCGATGTGTCAGTAGCATTCTAGTAGTAGAGTACCAGCTGGAGGATGAAGGCCTAGAATGGTGGGTGATGAAATGAAGCTAGCAATATTTCATGGAAATGACACCAATGAACTAGAGCAATATTGGTTCTTATGAGAGGCGATCTAGACCACCCAACAAACTATGGATGGCGATGTCAAGAAAATCCAGCTATAAACCACCCTCAGGGGTCGTGCGCTAGATTGGTACATGAGATTTATGCTAGTTCCTTAAGGAGGTACAACAAAAACATTAGATGAGATCCATAAGGGGTTATTTGAATAATTCAAGAAGATGAATTCTGAGGCTCAGTACATTATCAAGTTGAAAGAAATCAAGCAGTTCCCCAATAAAATAATTTGGGACTTTGATCAACGATTTAAGACATTGATGGCTTGAGTCAGCTTCCAGATGAGTGATGTTCAGCACAAGGAGTGGTTCATCGTCATGCTTGTCCCATATATCAGACAACTGCTAATGCAACAAAAGATTGCGACACAGAGCGAGGATCTAGAAATCGCGATGAAATTAGAAGCATTGCTGGTAGGAGAAAATGCGGTCTAGATGAACCAGATTCAAGCTCTATTGGCCAATATGATGCTCCAACTACAATATATCAAGAAGGATAAGGAAGATCCTGATGACCTTTGGTGCACTCGGTTTTGTGCGGACGAACACACCAAGGATATATGTCTGACGTTCCAGAATTATTTTCTTTCAGGTGCCTTGAACCCATTGAGTTGCGTTGGTGTACCATGGTGCTACATGTGTTAGGTCTATGGGCATCGACATGAGAACTGCGACTACATGCAAAAGATGGTTACCGAGGTAGAGAGTCTGTATAGTACCTTTTCTTGTTCAGTAGGACAAGACAGTAAAAATTGTTGAGCTTATGACTTGCTCTAGGAAAGGACATATGATCATACTTTGTGAAAGGTGAGGATCCTCGAGCAATGCAAGCGTAGACACATATGGCATATCCAGCATCCTAGGTGCATTATACACTATCGCCATGGATGTCGTTTATCTCGACACAACTGCAATAATAGTTTATGTCACATCCACAGTTTGCAACTCAACTGCAGCTTGGAGCACAACCATAGTTTGTGCCATGACCATCGTATAATTTGGTACCACTCATTTAGCCTCAGCCATAATATGTTCAAGCTACGCACTATGTCAAGTAGCAACCAAACCCCATGCACCAGCAGTTGGCCTAGCTTCAATTTTAGTGAGGAGTTTGAGGAGGATTCTGTGGAGGATTTAGGGGATTAGGAGGAGGCCTTAGTTGAGGAGAAGGATGAGGTCGAGAGTCAATCCAGTCCTATACCCATGGAGTATTCGGGTGCTAGCAGAGGGAGTGCCCTCATGCATAGTGTACATACTGTGCGGACAATGAGCGTAATGTTGAAAATTTCCCTCAGTTGATTGTAAAATGGTAGGATGGAAACATTCCTCAGTTTCAAAATGTGTAGACTCAGAACCAAACGATAATGCAGAATCAAATCTTGCCACAGACTCAAAATCAACCAATGAACCCGCTGCTGAATCAGAACCCACCATTGAATCAGGCCCAAAACCTGAATCAAGGATCGACAGTTGCCACAATTCAAGCCAAATCACGAATGAAGGATGTTGACGTTGGGGTTGTCACTTGTGCCGGTGCGACAAATGGAGAAGATGGACCGTGTCAGCAAGTTTAGTTCACTTCAAAGAAAAAGGTAGCATTTGATATTGCGATGGAGAAACACACCTTCTTTGAGGCCAAGCATGCAATTGGGAGAAATCTGGGTAATTTACCTATTATCGTAATGCCATTTGATTTTGATCCATCTATAGAGGCATGACCATCATGACAACATGGTACCTTATAGCAGTTCTTTGAGAGTTGTCTGTTACTGGAAAGGGATCCCAAAGCCCTTGTCGAGATTGAGAAGTTGTTGTGCCACTGGGATAAGACATTGAAGGATTCTATGGTGAACTCCCTGCAAAAGAAGAAGACAGGAAAGGAGATGAGGATGAACATCCAGATCAAAGATTATGAGGTTGAATCAGTTATTCTAGATCTTGGATTATATGTAAACATTCTGACCAAGCAAAATTGGTAGTTGATGGGGAAGTCAATATTGGGATGGTCATCAGTGCAGCTGCAACTAGCAAATCAAGAAAATTTTTAGTCCATTGGTTGCATCTCAAACCTGGTTATCGATATTGAAGGTATGAAAACATATGCTGATTTTGATGTGATAGAAGTGGTTGAAGATGGAGGTTCCTTTCCCACACTTCTAGGGATTGGGTGGGATAATTATAGCATGGAGGTTATCAATTTCAAAAAATGGTTTATGACATTTGAGAACCAGGATGTCAAGGTCATCGCTCCCATGGAACCTCATGAAGGACGTCGGTATATCGAACTTGTGAGGGATGAAGCCGGTAGAATTTGGGATCACGCCTATAATATCTCTTAAGACTATATCCACCATACCGTCGATGCTGAGCTTGGATGGCATAGTGCTAGTTTTACATCCTTTGATTCTTATGATGCTCTGGAAAATTTGAAGAATAGGCTGCGTGAGGTGTCATTCAGAAAATGCAGGTTGATCACACATCCTCTCCATTGCATAGCAACTAAGACTGTCGAGTTTCCAATTTATGAAGGGCTACTAGCATTATCAGAATTCCTTCAAGAATTTGAAGAGAAAGAGTTTGAACCACAAAGAGTATTGTCCCTAGATGTAGCACTCAAGGCTACCCTGCCTCAGTGGTGTGCGACGCAAAAGTAGACGATCCATGACTCGTGATAGTGTTGGAGATTGATGATGGTGCACTTTGGTGATTCAGAGGTCTATCATGCTGGGAGATAAAATGGATGGAATGACCCCACCAGTCATGTTGAAGGTCGTCCCTATCACATACCCAGTTGATACACATGTGCACTACTCGATGCAACATGATGAAATGTTACAATCTATCTAGGGAACCTAAAGATGATGATGAATTGTAGAATGTTAATATTTCAGAGTTAGAGGGAAGCCGTGATGTTGCACTGCTGGACATATTGATGGATTCGATGAGTCAGCTACTGAAGATCAGGAAAGTCAACATTGGGTCAGATGAGAACCCAATTTTTTTCCAATATTACGGACTGTTGGGATGAGAAAACAATGGAAAAAATCATGGACCTACTGCATGAATTCCAAGATATTTTTTCGACACAGTTTTAAGAAATAAAGGGGATATTAGGGGACCTAGGGGAGATGAAAATCCCATTGAAATCAGATCAAAAACCTGTGACATAGGCTGTATCGACTGAACCCATGATACAAGGACTGTGTGAAGGCTTAGATTGACTGGATCCTGGATGCTGGGATCATCAAGCTTGTTGAAGAATCAAAGTGGATAATCCTATGGTGGTTCAGGATAAACATACTAACGAATTCCACATTTGCGTCGACCTAAGAATGTTGAATAATACCTGTGTGCATGATCCCTTCCAGACTCCATTTACAAAAGAGGTCCTTGAAGGAGTAGGCAGTCGGGAGATGTATTCCTTCACATATGCATTTTCATGGTACCACTAGATCTGGATTGCGGAGGAGGATCTCCATAAGACCATGTTTGTCACTCAATGGGATTGTTTTCAATATACAGTCATGCCCTTTGGGCTGAAGAATGCAGCAGTAATACTTTCTTGGGTAGTTGTCGCTATGTTTAAAGACTTTATTCAAAAGTTCCTGCAAGTATATATAGATGACTGGACAATATATGGGCTAATTAGGGAGCATCTCAAAAACTTGCGATTCATGCTAGAAAGGTGTTGACAGCATAAGAATGCATGAAATTCAAAGAAGTGCATTTTCTGTGCGCCGTCTAGAGTGCTACTTGGACACATAGTATGTAAGGAAGGTCTGTTGGTTGATCCAGAGAAGATCACACTAATTCTTAGTTTGCTGCCACCGATGAATGTGAATATGCTTCGGGCGACGCTGAGGAACACGGGGTACTATCGCAAGTTCATCAAAGGACACATTGTGATTACTGCCCCTATGGAGAAGATATTATAGAAGGATGCTGCATTGGAGTGGATTCAGGAATGTCAAGGAATTTTTGACACACTGAATGCCAATATGGCCTCCGCACCCATACTGGTATTCCCTGATTGGAACAAGAAGTTCCATGTGCATGTTGATGCCTATTCTATTGCACTAGGGGTTGTGCTTATGCAACTAGGTGAGGGAGACTTCGTTCACTCGATTGAATATGCCATTAGGAACTTTTCATTTGCTGAATGAAATTACACAACGACTGAAAGAGAAGGCTTAGCGATGGTTTATGCCTTGCAAATGTTCATGCACTATTTGTTAGGAGGCCACTTCAATATGTTCACCGATCATTTCTCCTTGCAATATTTGGTCAATAGGCCTGCATTGGGGGGGAGATCTATTGGTGGCTACTACTTTTTTAGGAATTTGACTTTGAAATAGTTGTGAAACTAGGAAAGTTGAATTCTAGTCCTGATCACCTGTCTCGCATTAAGACTGGAGAAGAACCGACTAATATTGATGACAGATCGCCAGATGCGCAACTGTTCCGTGTTGACATTGCAGATGATAACTATGCCCCAATCATTTAGTTCTTGGCCACTGGTGTTTCCACTGAGAAATTATCAACCAATCAGAAGAAGCAGTTGGTAGTAAAGGCTTCATATTTTCAGCTGATTCCTAGGTAGTTATACAAGCTTGGACCAGATAAAATATTGCGATGGTGTATCCTACCTCATGAGAAGGGACTCGTTCTAGAAGAAGCACATGCAGGGATCGCAGGAGGTCACTATGGAGGAAGGGCTACTGCGCGGAAGCTATTTCACGCTAGGCTATGGTGGCCTACATTGCATAATGATGCTACAGACTATGCACAGAGTTGGGACGTCTTCCAGTGTGTCGGTAAACCATCGTGGCGGGATGAGATGGTGCTTGTGCTATAGGTAACTCTACAACCTTTTAATAAATGGGCCATGTATTTTGTGGGTACAATTAATCCATTGGGGAAGAGGAGTGGTATGTGAAACATCATTACCGCAACTGACTATATGACCAGGTGGGAAGAGGCCACACAAGTTGTGGATTGTACCACTGCGATAGCAGCGAAGTTCATATTTGAAAATATTGTGACATGGTTTGGGTGTCCCAGGATATTGATGAGTGACCAGGGTAGTCATTTTATCAATCGCACTATGAGAGCACTAGCTAAGGAGTTGCAGGCGCAACATAAGAAAAGAAAACCATACCAACCGTAGGTGAATAGGACTGTTGAAGTGTTCAACAAAATTTTGGGAACAATGTTGACAAAGGTATGTAATGCTAATCATGATGATTGGTACTTGAAAATTTCCGCAGTATTATGGTATATCACACCACTTGTAAATGACTGATAGGATAGACATCATTTAAGCTGGTAGATGGACAAGAGGAAGTCATGCCCATGGAATACATTGCTCCTAGTTTGCGCATCGCTGCGGCTACCAACATGGATGATGTGGAAGCATTAGAAGAGCGCATTGCGCAGTTGATATAGCTTGAAGAGGACCATTTTATTGCAGGCTTCCACCAGCACGTTGTGAAGGATCGACAAAAGGCATGGTGCGATCGTCACATTAAGCATAAATAGTTTGCAGAAGGATATTTGGTGCTGTTATATGACAACAAGTTCATGAAGCATCCAGGTAAGTTACAAATGCACTAGTTAGGCCTGTATCTTGTTTATTGCATTACTTCTGGAGGTGCGGTTCAATTACAGCAATTAGATGGTGCGGTGCTGCCGATGCTCATCAATAGGAGTCACTTAAATCCCTATAGGATAGGGTCAGATCTGTGCACTGCTTGAGGAACTGAAAATACACACACACACACACACACACACACACACACACACACACACACATATATAGAATNGGGGAAGAGGCCGCACAAGGATAGAGTTAGTAGTGACAGAAGGGAGACCCCACCTGCAACAGCCGTAGGATTGTGGGTTGGTCAAATCAGCAATAAATGCAGGCAGTTAAAACAGTTAGCTGGAGGCGCTTGTTGAAGCGATGCGCATTAATGTCTGATTTGACCGTTAGAAAGGTGAGATTGTTGGCGGATTTGGTGTCAATACTTCTGGATTTGGTCATGATGGACATGGTGGATTTGGCAATGATGATTTCTAATTGGGAAGTGGCTATAAAAAGCGCATGGGACGCGGGAGGAAGGCATTGCTTAGAGAAGTTTAGTCGAGTGAGAAAAGTGTTGAGCTATGTAAAGTTGAAGAGTATTGAGTGTGAGTTGCAGAGTAGAGGTGTAGATTCGTCGGGTGCATAGTAAGGTTTGGAGAGCATTGCATGCTGAGAGACCTTGATGTAATTGAGATTTCTAGCAAGCAATAATCCCTCATTCTACCCACAGTCATTGAGGAAGAAGTCATGAGCATGTAGGTAGGTTCTTTGTCCATCCCCAAAAGAAAGAGCCATCCTCAGAAGCCCATTTCCACACCACTGTAGAAGAGGCACACCTACACTTTGGCTAGAGTGCAAGGAGAGGGTACTGGTCAGACTGGGCCATCGAGCTCAGGAATTATAGATTCTATGACTCCCAGGGGTGTCTCTATCATTGATATTCTGGGATATGTCACTCCAACGCATCTGGGAGTGAAGCCCAGGTAGCTCACAAAGAATCAAAGTATCCACCCAAATTGTTGCCACTACCGGAAGGGATGACTTGCTCAGTAGATATCATCCTTGCATTAGTCAAGCTAAATTTTGAAGACCACGATTTGTTGTTTCTCAAAGATGTATGGGATGAGCCTTATGAATCAGTTCCGATGGTGCCTGGTGCACCAATTCAGAGGATTCCTCAACCATGGGTGAGCGGGTTGAATAACTCTGGATTGTTGGGGCTCATTAATATGCCTCACTTTGGGTGACTGAATGAATCTCATGCATGCGTTAAAAAACTCTTGTCCTACTTTCATGGTTGGATGCTCTAGTTGAATGAGGCTATTCTTGTCACGTTCTACTTAATTGCGAGCATTACAGGCTTACTGAAAGCTGGGGAAGATCCAACGCAGTATATCTGTGGGCGGGATACTAACAAGAATCTTTCCAAGCAGTTGGAGGAGAGATTTGGTTTACAATGTGATGGTCACGCCTATCGTATCGACGACATTAATTCACAAGCATTGCGTATCGAGGCATGTATTTTGGCAAGCAATATTTTTCGGGGGAATTGACCATTCCAGTGCAACTCAGGCATGGTCGCATGTGCAAAAAAATGTGCGGAGGGTGTGCAAATGAACTGGTCCTTGTTTCTGCTCAACCAGTTGCTTGATGATGCTCTCACTGCTCAGGCCGGGTGGCCATTTTTCTACAGTTGGCTGTTAATTCTCATTGCATTGGTTGCATAGATGGAACTAGAAGATTATTAGCCGATGGCAGTCGATGGGATGAAGGTGTGTTGCGGTGCACGCTATCAGAATTTATGGTGGGTTGAAGAGACTCGTCGACAGGAAAACTATGTGATTCATTTTTGGGTCTATTGTGAAGCGCTGCAATCTATAGCTGTCAAAGTTCCTCGCTTATCCTAGTACACAATGACCAAGTATCAGTGGATCATTTAGTTCACAATAGGACCTCACTCCATTTATATCCAAGCACAGCGGGACCTTGAAAAGAAGTGGCTACCTCTGGCCTACAAAGTCACTGATGAATAATTGGATGCTATTGTTCAGGAGTGGCCAACTGAATGGTGTAACCCCATGAGTGAGGAGGAACTCTCTAAGGATCCACCACCTGATGCCCTAGATGAGCCTATCCAGAAGGAGCTGAGTGTTCATGACTCGGACAATGAATCATTGATGGAACCTGAGGCCGAAGCAAAACACATGTAGGAGGAAAATAAAACCAAATGGAACCTAGATTACAACATGGGAAGCGGTACCTGCTCAGGGATCTAGGACCAACTGAAGTGGCTCATCAAAGTGGTCACTGACTCCTCTGAGGTTGTGACACAAAAAATACAGGAGTCCAACCATGAAGAGATTTCTATGGTAAGAGATAAGTTGAATTATATTTATGATGTTGTTTCCAGGAAGATAACCAAGAAAAATGTGATGTAGGAATTCTCATCGATCAACACCAAGCCATGGGCTAGGAACATTCAAGTTCCCCTGACTGTGATCAATGCCTGGAGTGAAGAAGTGAAACTATTACTGCAGCCGCTCCAGAGCATTACCTTGGATATTAACAAGTTACCTTCCCAAACATTTGTGGAGTTGTGGCATGTTGCCGCCCAAGAATTGGCGGATAGAAAAAGGAGCTTACTGATGGATTTGTGCAGTCATAGAGCGCAGCTAAGAAGTTGCAGAAAGAAATTGAGGAGATGCATCAAGTCAGGGTGCAGCTAGTGGAAGAGAAGGTATGGGAGATTGAGGCATTGAAAGAAGCATAGGCCGAGCTGCAATGCAAGGCTACCGAGGAAATCACTGATCTTAGGAAGGCGCAAGACCACCTCATCATTAAGAAGGTGCAGCTATGCACAAGTTGTGGCGAGGTCGAGCAAGCTGTTGATGAGGCTTATCAACATATCTTTTAGAAAATGGCCAAGCTTACTATAGTCACTAAGGCCAAGTGACTTGGGGAAGTTATTTCCCAACTGTAGGACACCAGCCTTCTACTCAATTCCCTGGTCCATCCATAGACGCCACTAGAGCAGGTTTTCGAATGAAAGGCTACTATTGAGGAGACAGCGGCCCAGTTTGAAACAATGGAGGAAGAAGAAAAGACAATGATGGCAGCGATGATGTAGTTCTTGAAAAGCATTTTCCAAGACAAACAACTCCACTAGTTGACCATGTAGGTGCAAGAAGCTAAAGGACATTTGACGACACTGAAGACGTCACTGCGAGCACTGCCACTCATGGTGAAGATCACACAATCTCAGGAATTGAAGGACCTACACCAAAGAGCTTCATGTGCCCAAGAATGCCAACAAAATCGTCGTACCTAGTTGGATGAGTTTCAAGAAGTTGGTGGGTAGCTGGCTATCAAAGTAGTCGCAACACTGCAGGAAGTGCAAGATAGTCACAAGATGGCCAATGGTAGGGCTGCGACAGTGCACCCCATGTAGCATGATTTGCTCAACTATCAAAGAGCTACCGAAAGAGTCCAGCTCCATGTTCGAGATATCTTGCAGCAGTTTGAATATTTCAAGGACAATACATCAGCATATACCTTGTCAACCTAACATGGCTCGAGGATGAGCCATAAGACTGTGTTGGGGGCCTATTGGCAGGGGTTTTGGTAAGTGAGTTGTGCAGCATCATGGCAGCTTGGCAAGCTCACGCGACACTGTGCAAGGCCAAATCAATGCAATGGGTGGAAGGATAACCATTTTTGAATATTTAATGTATTAAATGACCACGTTTTGTGGACATAGGTCATTAGTGGCTAGAAGTTAGTTAGAAGTGGACCTTTAATGTAGAGGCGCAAGCCTATATATAGAGATAGTTTTTCAATTGTAAGGAGACAACAATGACAGTGACATGATAAGGTTGATCAGTGCGATCCAATTCCAAGTCAAAATATGAGAGTGATCAATCTGTTGTGATCTGTGTATGGTCTTGATGAGTCTTCTGTTTTGAACAATCTGCGATCTGTCTGTGTCAGATAGGGAATTTTGGGATGTAATTGGTCTCCTACTATGGAGAAGAATTATCTATTTTGGATCTATTGTGCAGAATTAATATGACATGATAGTTGTTGCCTAAATGTTGTCTTCTATTTTCCTGTTTTATCTACTACGATGTGAATGAGAAGCCTACTAAATCTATTTATGATTTATTGATATTACTGCAATGAACTGATGATGTGATCTATCCCAATTCTGTCGCAATTATAATGAATGATGATTGAAATTGTTTTACGAATGACACTATTGTGGTAACACTGTTGTGATAAATGAATTATGTGATCTATTAGACTTGTAGTTGTGAAGATGAATTGTGATAACTATGTTAGCTTTGTAATCTGATAGTTATGCTGTTGAAGTCATGGATGCCATATCTTCCTCTCTTATTGTCGAAAACTTGGTTCCAACAGCTCTCCCTTGAACATCTCAGGTGATACTTTTTCCACTCCGTGGATGTTGCTAGGTAGGGTAAAACCTTCCCGGGACGGTGCTTAGGGAGAGTGCACTGGTTGGGCATCAACAAAGTGAGAACCCATTTCGACAAGCCTTTGTTGGTAGGTTTTCGTCAACAATCCATGGAAGAAAAACCATTGGAAAAATAGTGATAGACAAAGGTGCATGCACATGTCTAATGTCGATTTTATGTTGGAAGGATCTGGGACCCCCTAAATTGGTCACACCAAACACTTTATTGAACTATTTCAACATAAGGGATTTTTTTCCACATGTTACCTTGCCATTTTTTGAAATAAAACTGGCAGGGAAAATGGTCTCCGTGGAAATGAATGTAGTTGATGCCCCTCTAGACTATAATTTACTTTTGGGGAGGAGTTGGACCTATGTGATGTGCACTATTCCATCCTCTATTGTCCTATTCCTTGTGTTCCCACATGAAAGATGGTTGGTGAGTGTTGACCAACTGTTATATACTCAGAAGGGTCACATGGAGACTTTAGTCTAACATAACCTTGATGGATCACTCACGCTCGATGAATGAAGGTTTGCGAGTTAGGATGTATACATCGTTGATGGGAACTTTTGTTATGCCTGCTCATATAAACTACTTAGGAACAACAAGTGTAGGGAAGAACATCTATAAGGTTATAGATAGAACTGACCCATGGGTCCTCCCTTCACAAGACGAGCCTCAAGTTCCCTTTTCACTAGCACAAGTAGCCTATCAAGCTATATTCGATGCTACTGTTGATTCCATCTCGACTCCTCCAGTATTAGAAGAGTCAGATGAAGCTTACTTCCCCGCATGGGTAGAGAACTCAACTTATTCTTATGACTTCTTAGATATGGTTTTTTCATTTGATGAATCCATTCTGGAAGCCATGATAGGACAAGGGAAAATCTATGAATATCTATATCACAAGTCCTACTTCCTTCTAGAACTGATCAGGATAGAAAATTCTGAATTCCATGTGAGACTAGCTGAAGGTATTGATCAACCTGTGAATCCTTTTCCCAAGGAGGGAGTATTTGCCGAGGAAACATGGAAAAAATTTCTGCCACCATTTTGATCAATATCTCTACAAAACTAGATGTCATGGAAAATGTGCATATTGGTGCAAACTCTTAACCTAAAGAAATTGGCAGTTATACTGTCCTATTTAAGTAATTATGTGATGTATTTTCCTAGTATTACAAGGAGATTCCAAGAATAAACCCATCAATTGTGGAGCATGAAATCATAACTTACCCTAACATTAAACATGTTCGACTAAAGCTTAACCTATGAATCCACGGAAAGTGGAAGCCATTAAGGCTCAAGTGGAAAAATTGTTGAAAGCTGATTTCATTTACCCTATCTCTTTGACAAAATGGGTATCCAATCCCATTTCGGTTGATAATAAACAAGGGACTGTACACATTTGTACAGATTTCTGGTATTTGAATAAGGTTTTCCCTAAGGACAACTACCCCACGCCATTCATTGATCTGATTATTGATGCATGTGCGGGTAGCAATTTTTTCTCATTTATGGATAGTTTTTTGGGCTATAACTAGATTTAGGTTAAACATGAAGACCAACACAAAAATTCATTTATCTTCCCCTAGGTTACATTCACATACAAAAATATTCCTTTGGTCTTGAAAAATGTCGGCGAAACCTTTTAGCATGCAATGAACTTTGTTTTGCACGATATCAAGTAGATTGTTGAACCATACCTAGATGATCTTCTGAGCCATTCTTGAAAGAGGAATGATCGTCCAGATCATATTTGCTTAGTTTTTGAAAGATGTGGGCACTACAAGATCCGCTAAAATCCCCATAAGTGCATATTCTGCATTGAATCCGAGTGACTTATAGGATTCTTGGTATCCAATAAGGTTATTAGGTTCAATCCGTTGAAAGTAGAGACAATTATTAATCTGCCTCCCTCTGGAATTATCAGACAGATGCAAAGTTTACAAGGAAAGTCAAACTTTCTCAGTCGATTTATTGTGAGCTATGCCAAGATCACTAAGGGTTTCATGTGCTTTCTTAAGAAAGACACCCCATTTCTATGGGATGAAGCTGCTCAACAATCTTTCAAGGAATTAAAAAAATCACTCTATCAGCTCCTCTTTTGCACCCACTAGACTACACGAAGGAATTTATATTGTATCTGGATGCATCTGAGTCTACAATAGGCATATTTCTAGTTTAGGAGGATGAAAAGCTCTAGGAGAATGTTATCTATTATCCTAGTCGTTCTATGGTTTGCACTTGAACTGAGGTATTCACATGCAGAGAAACTAGCTTTGTAGGTAGTTTATGTTGTCTGGAGTTTGAGACACTACATTTTGCTAAGGACAACCACTGTGGTTGCGGATGTAAATCCATTTCAATACATATTATCCCAATGAATAATCAGGGGAAAGTTTAATAAGCGCATTATGATTCTTTAGGCTTTTGACCTATATTTTCAGTTCGCCAACTCTAAGAAGTCCCTATTATTCGCAGAAAATATCTCAGAGTTCCCTAGCAAGGAAAGCATAGTGATAGAAGATGAACTATTTCTGGATGAACACATTTTATTAATTTCAACCTCTGATCCTTGTTATGGAGATATCTTAGTATATCTCCATAATTTAAAATGTCCCGTGACCTTCTCATGGGAATATCGATGTAAGCTAAGAGTAAATGCAAAAAAAGTACCCCATAATCGGTGATACATTATAGACGAGGGATAGATTCCATCTTGCGTCGATGCCTCACCCATTAGGAGGCTGAGATTTTCCTAAATGATTCTAACAGTGGAGCATGTGGGTGTCATTTATCTGGGCTTGCAATGGCCCAAATATCTTGCACACCAGTTATTTCTAGCCTACCATCTTCAAAGATTGTGTAGAAGAAGTAAAACGTTGTCAGCCATGCAAGCTTTACACCAAAACGATGTGGTCGCATCTTGATCCTCTTTTCCTTATCATCGCAGTAGGGCCATTCACCAAGAGGGGGGTGGAATTCATGATCTGTAACCCAGTATCCTTTTGGGGGCATAGGTATATCACTGTCATTGTTGACTACTTCATAAAGTGGGCATAGGAAATGCCTACCTTTAAAGCCGATGGTGAGACGACAACATATTTCATTATCAACCAAATTATCACCAGGTTTGGTATTTTGAAGCATATTGTCATTGACAATGGAATTCATTTTTAGAACAAGATCATGACATATTTGACAACTATGCTAGGTTTTAGGCAAGATCACTCGTCTTCCTTTTACCCGCAAGCGAATGGGAAAGTAGAAGTAGTTAACCAAATTTTGAAAATCATTCTCAAGTGAACTATTAATGCAAGTAGGTCACACTGGAACATCATGTTGTATCAGAATATTTGGGCATATTGATTGAATGTTAATACTTCCACAAGGTTTTCACCCTTCTAGCTCATTCATGGGGTAGAAGTAGTCACGCCATTGGAATGCAAGATACTATCCTTGAATATTTCCATTCATGTGCTTCATGATACTACTAAGATTAATGAAACTTTTCTCCATTTATAGCATCTAGATGAGAAGCATAGAGATGTGCTCAAAACAAACAAAGTACATAAACAATGGCTGAAAAACCAATATGACAAAGCCATTAAACCTAGGGTTTTTTGAGAAGTAGAGCTTGTTTTGGTCTATGACCAAGATACCCCTCATGGAAGGAAAATTTAAATCTAAATAAGGGTGTGTATGATTTAGTTAATTATGATGGTAATAAGTTGTCGGAGCACTGAAACAGGATGTAATTGAAAAATTATTTCGCTTAGGAACTATGCTTTTTCTTGTATTATAATTGTACAATTTTGTAAATGGTCATTAGTGGTTAGTATTTATTATGTAGTATTGTGTTGTTTCATATTTCTTTGGAGTGGTTGGTAGGGTTTGCTGATGGCACCAACCATCACACTTGCAACTTGGATTCAGTTGCTTCGCTCATTTATTTACCCACATGACAACTAGTTTCCTCAGGAGATATTTTCTTAGGTCCTGCAACTAACCATGTATCTGAGTACAATGTTGTCATTAATTTTCTTTGGGATTTTATATCACATGGTAACACCTTGTTATAAGTTAGATTCGACTCTCACTTAGTGGTCTCTTATCTCAATGGGGTCTACCAGGTGAGACACCCTACTCTTTTACGTCATTTTTGTGGATTAGGTTACTTGAAATAAATTTTGAGCATATTATATATCAACACATTTCAAGAAATCAAAACACTATTACTGATCCATTTTCTAACTACATTTTATACTTGCATTTGTTACACACTTGTTTAAATGAACAAATAGATGCATAGAGACACATGTAAATAACTAAATATATATATACATATGTGTGTGTGTGTAAAAATTAGGTCCATATACAGCGAGTTCTAGTCTGAAGATCTAGTAAATATGTACATAAAAAATACAAAATAGGATCATAATCATTCATGTTCTAAAACTATGGAATCTCCTCCTCATCATCAGTTGCAACTGCCTCCACAGCCTCTCAGTAACACAGGATAGCCCGAGACACCTTTCGAAGTAGGCGTAACCAGTATGGAGATACACCTATGAAATGATCCTTCATGGCCATATGAATACTCTCTATCCTCAATGTTGGTACATCATGGGTAAGCCTAACCAACTTTCCCTCCACAATACGAAGCATAGCCTCATCTCTGGCTTATTTATTGGTCATATGAAGGTCCTACGATGTCCTTCTGGTTGGACTGGTCCAACATCGGCATATCATCAAAATATGTTTTAGACTCAAATAAAATTNGAGATCTAACTTGGGATCACCATGAAAGTCTAAACCTGCATATGGGAACTGCTCCAGAGTAGGCACCTAGAGGCTCCACCATGCATAGAAATAGCCATTGTAGCCACCCTAGATCTCACCACCACCCTAGCATAGGAATACATCCCCCCACCCCATAAGTATAGGATCACAGGGAGTAGAGGGTTGAAGTGTCACTACGGGGATCAGAGAAGGAACCCTCTTAAAGAAGAATGCATCTAAAATGATCACATAGTTGAATTTCTTCTTCTTCATGTCCTACATTTCGAGAGTTGTTTTTTCATGATCAATACCAATCTCGAAAACCAATCAAAGATCACACCTTGTTGACACTCAACTTCTATATGCATGTGGGTATGTGTATCAAAGTACAAAGTGGATGAATTTGACACTCTAACAATAGTGCTTACAAGCACATTCAATGGGAGTTTGATGATCTATGCAATCAGTATTTGTGTCCCCGATTTTTGTGTGCTAGGTATGCTATATGTATGGACATAATCCTGTATTCTAAGGGGATCATCCCCATGGTCGGTGCCACCCAAGTTCATAGGTTCCCCTCGATGAGACAATCTAGTAACAAAATAGATGTTTTCTACAGTAAGCTCTAGGGTCTCTCCCTGAAGATCAAACATGCCAAGTTCGTGATCCCATAACCATACCAATTTCTCTAGTAGTTGAACTTGGGATCTCATGTTTGAAGTGCGGTAGAATTTCAACAATATGCACCTATGGAGGGCATTAAGTGTGATCAGATCCCCATTGCTAGCATGTCCATATCCTTATGCTCCCTTTCCCTCCACTATAACACCATTTTGGCCTTCCCATTCAACATGTTTTCCATTATATTTCTTTAAAACCTTCATTCTGCAACACTCATGACTATCCAGTGATGACAGCGTGAGTCAATTGCAGGTTCCTCACTGCAAACTCGTGATTACTTCATGAACTCACAACTTTGCAGTGGGACACCTGTGAGTGCTGCGTGGTGGCCTTAGGGTATGCCAAAAACATAAAATAAAGCATGGAATTTAGAAAATGAAAGAAAAAAATCAAATTTAATGGAGATATGAAGTAACTGCAACTTGCGGATTGAAATTTCATCTACTAGATTAATCACATGAACCATTTGAAGATGCGAGGTAAAATTTGCACTAATAGGGTGATAATCGAATGTAATGTTTTTGAACCAATTTTCACTATTTATAATAAAAATTTCAAAAATTTGGATCATTTTGGATCATTTTCTATCATTTTAGCTAATGCTAGTTGTTTTTACCTAGGTATTACAAATCATGGATGAAATTTGAGCATGTTTCCTTCGCATTTAGGATAGGATTTGGTACCCTTTTTATATATTTTCACTTATACCTTATCCCCCAATGAACTTTAGGAGTCTCCTTTTTATCCATGGACGGCGATGTGCAACCACTTCTTACCTTTCAAACATCATTGTTCTTCCATGGTTAGATCCTACCTCACATGGGCTACCATATTTAGAATACCCCTTGTCTATTATGGTACCCATGGCACATTTGTGTTAGGTTGCGAGAGCCTTTGCAGTTGTTTTTCACACAAAATTGAGCATCATTTTGTATATTTTATGGAACTACCTTTATTATAAGGATCCTACACTATGAAGTTATCTTCAATACTTGGTTTGACTCCTTAAACATGACTGGATAGTTGAGTTACTTGTTCTTTCAAACTCGTTAAAGGAACTAAAGGATCATTCATAGTGGTATAATTTTAACCCTTTTCCAGACCCTATGGATTATTTACGAAAAAGGAATACTCTATTTTCTTCGGAATTTAGAAGAGTATCTTCAGTTATAGATTTATCTCTTTTCCAAGCCCGGAGGACTAAAATTATGGAAAATGAACCTGTTTGAGCTTACTTTTCTCTTGTTTGTGCTCTGGACCTAAACATGAAAAATATTCTGAGCATTCTTTAAGCCATTGTCAAGCTTATTAAGCCTTAGTACAAAGCATCGAGTTTAATGTTGTCCATCCCTTTCTAGTAAATAAACGGAACTTTCTTGGTGATATTTCCTTCCTTCACACTCATTAAACTAAGGCTACATTCTTGATTTTGAAGGACTGTTGGTTGGGATGTGATAGTTTACCTCTTTTTCAGACCTTGCTGACTAAGTACGAAAAAGGTATACCTTAGTTCTTCAGAAGCTAAGAGAGTTCTCCTTTGGAATTTTTTATACTTTTTGGGACTTAGGAGACTAAATTTATGAAAAATAACCCCGCTAAAGTATTCTTTGGAGTTTTCAGACGCTCAAACCTATGAAAGCACCAAAGCATTCACTAATTTGGGCTCGTAAAACCCATGGATCAGTGCTATATCAAGAAGTATTCTCTCTTTCATTCATGCTTTCTAAAAATGAAGAAAGACTCAAGTTGACTTTCTTGGACTCATTAAAACATAACAAGAAAGGAAAGGAAGATATACACTTTTTAGGCTATATATTTGTTTGAAGCAAGTCATCCTTGAAAAATGCACTAGTTTGAGTCTCTTGATACACATGTCTCAGCTTTTCACTTCTTAGTTCAACTATCACTTCGATTCATTACTCCTCAACTTGCCCTAAATACATGGGGAATCTGTTCATGTCTCCTACATGGAAGATAAGTATAGTTATACCAATTAAAACTCTAAAGTTTCCATTGGTCATCTCTGTGTTGTGCTTACTATTAAAGGATATTTAACCCCTGTTTTTTCATCGTGATCCCTATCATGTTCATCTATGAGATCATCTTATATACATCTTCCCTTATCCACTATACCAATTACTCATGTGACCTGTTGAAGGATTCATTGCCTTCCTCCTTACAAAATGGCTTCGGGTCAATACCTCCTACAGAAGAAGACCTAGAGTTTAAAATATAGTACCTTAGGATCCTCTACTCATATTGGTGGACTCCTTTGCATTGGTTGTTAGTAAAACTCTCTAACTGACACTATGATGTAATTCTTTCATGCTCGTCTCCAACCCACATATTCACATGGTAGGATTCATACTGGTTTCTATGGATTTGGACAAAGACCTTGGTTTACATCCTATATAACCTAAGTTGCACAAGATCCATCATTGTACTATTTTGGATTTTGTCCATGTTTGTAAAACATATGTGGTCTTATTTCCTGTATTATATGATGTAAATGAATCTTTCAAAGGAGTTAGTGTTCCACATTATTGAACATGGCATCCTTAGTAATGATTTTGCAAATGACCTTGATTTGTCTATTTCAAGTACTACTACAATTGATTTTACCACACATGGTTGATCACACTTTTATGGCCTTCCTTGTCCCTCTGTAGACTCTTTGGAACCCATGGACCATTATTGTACCTTTTATGTTTCCAAGATCATCCCTAAAAACACCTAGTATTTGTTGTAGGTGATGTTTAATCCCTTTCTTGCGTATATACGCAGATATTACCCTTAAACCCAAGTATATCGAGATGTGTGCATAAGTCCAAATATTTTTGGAGTTTTCCTTGATGTGGATCTGAGTCACTTGTCTCTTGGCATTCCATATGCCTTGAGATTGCTTATATTTGACCTTCCATTACCCCATTGAAGAACTATATAAGGAACCCCTTAGATACATTGAAGGAGAGGAATTGAAGTGCAAGAAAATTATAGTCCATTGTTGCTGTAGCTTGCTTGTACTTGAGTCTGCATCCCTTTGTAACTTGGAGCAATTTGTGTTTTTCCCAAGATTTCCTTTACTTGTGAGCTTGCTATCGAGAGATGGAGGATTGAGGTGTTGGAGGCCCAGGTGGAGGACTTATTTTCTCTAGTTCGTAGACGTGCCGAAAAAGGTCGTTACTTATGTAATCTCTAATTTTATCAATATAAATATCTTTTCCTGTCTAATGATGTGCATTTAAATGAATATTGAATCCATGGATGCATTTAATTTCTTATGCATTATTGATTATATATGATAGAGTAGGCCGAACACTATATTATATAGCATGCTTTCCTTGTTTATTATTGTTGATAGTAAATTGCTAACACAAGCAGGATTGGAAAAAGCTCAATGGGGATCTACTTCAACCGTCTGGAATAAGGTATGTTTTGAGATCATTTAGTGTTAGATGTTTTATTTCTCTTGCATATTGGGAAGGGATTTATTTATGTGGTTTCTTTGTCTATTGTGGTACACCCCAAGCCATAGGAATTTTTCTTCATAACAGAATTGGTGACTCCATTGGGGAGGTTCCTAGTTTTTTTTCATTAGGAATTTTTAGCATTCAATGTGCTTGTATTGCTCTGATTTATTTGTTTATGTGTTGGTTCTGGGGGCATGATTTCCCAGTAATGTCCTGTAGGAGTAAATTTTTTCTCAGCTTGTCCATTTACCTTATTTTTCTCTATTTTTCTTCCTGTATGCCGGTTTTTCTTTCACATTCACTTATACACGTGGATTTTCCTGGAATAGTCATGTATATATGTAGGTTTACTAAGAACAGTTGCGTATGCCTTGATTTTTTTCTTTTTTGGGAAGATTAAGTGTTTCTGGGTAAGTTTGGATGATTGCTGAGTCTTCTTTGATGCTTCTGGAGTCTGGATCTCCCCTCTATTTTTGACCAGATACTCTTTTTTATTTGATTTTTGAAAATGTTCTTGTCATTTTATTTTCTATTTTTTGTTTTGAGATTAGTGAATTAGGTCTCTTTTACCTTAGTACTTTGCTTGGCTACTGTCTGTGAATGGTTGCAGAGTCTGAGGGTGGTAGAGTCATATTTTTTCTTTTTATCTCATTTAATTCAAAATTACAAAAACTTTTTTCTTTTTGCATAGTTATGCATTATTTGCATTTTGCATTAGCATGGTACTTGCATTAGGTTTGCTTGGTGAATATTAGTCAGATTTTCATATAGGGATGTTTGCATATACATTTGAAGGAAAAATTTTGCACTTCATGTAGTAGCATACCCTATTTTTCATTCAACATAGTGCATTTGTATTGATTGTTAGGTGTGCATTTTACTTCTTGTTGCATCATAACATCATTAATTGCATGGCCATTTACCCTTTGAGTAATTAAGCCAATTAAAATCAATGCATAATAAAATGAATTACACGCTTTTCTTTTCTAGGGTACACCAACAAGACTAGGTTTTAGGGTCTTGGAATAGTTCATTGTGAGTTAATTCTACAAGACCACTAAACAAAAAAATTAGGTGTCTGTCAAGGTGAGAGTGTGAAATCCTTTATATAATTAGTGTTTCTCAGGATCCTCCTCTTACAAAGGTAGTTAAACATGAGGCAGTGTGAGCAATTATGATTGGGATGACCCCTGATTGTTATTGATTAGCACCGGAGATATTTCCAGGATTGTATTCGTATTTGGTGGCCTTTGAGGTATTGGCTAGTGCACCCGTGGGGCACTAGTTGTACTTTCATGATTCAAGATTTGTTTCCCTACCCATATGATCAATCATGCCTACGACTGTCCACCTGAGTATTGATTATATATAGGTAACCTTATTTTCCTTACCTATGTTATCGAGGGGGTATTTGCAGAGGTTATTCTGTAGGTGTCCTGGCCAGGTAGGGGTCAAACAACACAATCGCTATATGCATTGAAGCTGAGGGCCACTATAATTGGTTATGAACCTCCTCTTGTTGTGTATGGGAGTCTCAAGCCTCTTTTTAGGTGATACATACCTATTTCATTCGAGATCTCACATATCATACCCTTGGTTTGCTTGCGATTTGGCTTTACATTTTTAGGTGTATGCTCTGTGCATGCTAGTTTTCCTAGGGTTTGTGTAATTAGATCGATTCTTTTTATTTTTTGAGTCATTGTGGATTTGGGTGCATCACCCCGCCATTCTCATTGTTTAGAAGGACTTCTGCCTTCCATGTTTCCTCCTTCTTTGGGAGAGAGAACCAGATAGTCTGGGTGGACTACTTCTCACTTTGATTCACACACCATGGGAAATCACGAGGATGAGATTCCAGAGATGTATTCTCCACCTCATGAGTTTGGGGAGGAATATCCTACTAGAACATATGATACTTCACATTAGCAACCTTCATGATTTGGTTATGATCCCTCATTCACAGGTAACCGGTATTGGTTTCTGAGCAACGAGACTCACTATCAACCCACAAGCACTAGTTATGTTAGATATGACATACCTAATATCCTTGAGCCCAATCCAGCATATCATGTCGAGTCAAAAATTGAACCTAGCACTATGCCTAGGGGAACTCCCACTCTTCTCCATCTAGAGAGATTTGGGGCACTAGCCACATTGCACCTTCCATCCCGGTGGTGGAGGTGTCTTCACATGCTCCTCCTAGGCCTAGTGTTAGTAATCCTATTTAGATACCAGGACTGAGATGAATGATCATTGGGAACACCACTTACATTCCTTCACATGTCCTTTCATCTTCAAACCCCATTCCTTCAAATGCGTGTTTAACGACTCATCCTCCCCTTAATTCACATGGGCCTTCAGGCCGGAATGTTGTTACTAGCCATGTTCATTCTACGACTGCTAACACAGTTGTATCTCAGAGCCGAGGACCTCGTATTGTGTTAGCAGTTCATGTACCTATTTCTAGATCATCTCATGTTCCACCTCATGGAGCTCCCCGTATACCAAACTATGGACCTTCTCATGGTACATCCCATGGAACACCTTATGGAGCTTCTCATGGACATTCGTATGGACCATAGAATGGACAAAACTACCAACCCTATGGGTACGGGTATCAAGAACCTGCTTACTCTTCTAATTATGGCTTTGTAACACCTCATAATCAGGGTACCCCACATCACAATGCTTCCATGCAGCCCTACACGGGTCAAATGGGAGGAGGTTATTATGGCCATGGGCATGGCATTTATAGCAATCAACCTTACATGAATCAAAACTACTAGGGAGCATGGAATCGACCGGCTCAACCTAGGCTCCCTTCCCTTGCGACATTGAACTTATCTGACTTGTCGAGATTGATGAACAATCTTATGTCTCATGAATCGACATGGCCAGAATTCCCTACCAAGATTCCTTCGGACTTTCCCAAGTTCGAAGGTAAGGCTGGTGAATATCCTGGTGAGCATGTCACCACTTTCCACCTTTGGTGCTCTTCCAATTCCTTACATGACGATTCCATTCATTTGAGGTTGTTTCAACGTACCCTAATGGGTATTGCAGTGAAATGGTATATAGAGTTACCAGGGGGGGCTTACACTATGTTTGATGATCTTGCTATGACTTTTCTTAATCATTTCCAGCTACCCGTACGTTACAACATCAGTACCGAACTCTTGTCGACCTTCTGGCAAGATAAAGCCACACACATTTCAAATCATATTTAAGAGTGGCATAGACGGAAACTATTAATCAAAGCATTTATACCACCAGAGGTTCTTCTTGAATGGTTCCTCAAATCATTGTTACCTTACAATGTGAAGGATGTTTCTACATCCAAATTTCAAAATGAGGAACAAGGTATCTTTAGGGCACAAGAGTTGGATTTGATCTATGCTCAATCCAGACTTTTGTATGAGATTATACCTAATGCTCCTAGGTCCAATTTTGACACCAAGGTCAAGCCTAGGCCACATGCCGATGGTATTGTGGGCTCTACAAGTACCAAACCTGTAGACTCAGTTGTGAAACAAGTGAGCCAATTGTCAATTAACTAGTCTGCATCGAGACAAGCTACGGCTTCATCTCAACCTACCCAATCAGTGAGTGTACTTTCTGTGCAATAGTCAAACCTGAAAGGAAACTAGAAACCTGGAAGGAATAATTAAAAAGGAAAAAATAATCATAAGGGTGGGTACAAGAATGAAAAATGCTAATAAAAATGACAAGAACACTCAAAATTCTAGGGGGTACAAGTAGTCTAAACGTAAGGTGAAGTTTCCTTGCAAATTGTGTAAGGACGATCACCTCACTCACTTGTGCCCTCATATGGAATATTCCTCGAGGTTCATAGCACAAGGCCCAACTGTGTTAACTAATCCTTTACCCAATAATAAAAATATGAACTCAAGGACTGTTGATCCTGGTTACACATCGGGTGGAATCAAAATCCATCGAAGGCCAATAGTGGCCAAAGTTTCATCAACATGGTGCATGCTGCTAATGTTGTGACTCATGCAAAAGATTATGATTCGTCACAACTAGACCTTGGGAAAGAACATTCCCCACCTGAGATCCCTTTGTAAATAAAAAATCCTACAGATAAACCTAAAGCTCTACCTCACATTCCTAAGGGATTCTTAAAGCGTTCGGAACACAATCCTAATTCCTGAGCCACCCAAAACTATTCAGTTGTCGAGGATTTGGGCCAAACTCCTTGTGCGATGTCCACGTTAGAAGTGCTTCAGACTTGTCCTCCATAAAGGAAAGACTTGTTGTCTGCTCTTGGGGTTAGTGATGATATCTCTTATACCATGATCAAATTTGAAACCATGGGAGTTCAGCCTTGCTTTCCTTACTACATGTCTCTTTTGATTCATGTAGAGTGTCTTCACAACACCGTCATGCATACTATCATTGATGAAGACGATGATGTTTCCATGATGTCTTTGTCATGTTGGAGGGGTTTGGGTTCTCCCACATTATCTCAATCTGCCACTATGTTGACAGCTTTTTATGGTATATCATTTCAGCCGCACAGGATTCTTCCTTCTCTAGAGGTCCAATTGGGAGGGAAGACCATCGCGATCGAGGTCGAGGTGGTTGATGCACCCCTTGACTACAATATTTTACTGGGTAGGAATTGGATGTATAGTATGCAAGCTGTAGCTGCTTTCCTCTTTCGAGTGATATGATTTTCGTTTAATCGAAAGATTGTTACGATTGATCAAAAGTCATTCCATAATCCGAGTGTTAATGCATCATCGAGAGCTTCTATCCTGATTATCAATCATTCTTAGTCAGAAATTGGGAGTGTGGGCATAGGTATGTATCCTTCTCTTATGGGAACCTTTAGTTGTACTGCGTCCTTTCTTATGATTGGGTCTATTTTTGGTGGGGCTTCATCCTCATCGAATTTGGTGTCTTTTTGCACTACCCATATGGAAGATCCTTGGATACTTCCTTCACCGAGGTATTTGAGTATGCCTGTTGAGACAGATGTTCTGTTTCCTCCAACAATGGTGGCATATCAAGCCAATATTGATCAGGTTGCAGAGCCTAGTCCTTCCTCTTTGTAGACAGAGTAGGAGGACCTATATGTGCTACTTGCATGGGTAGTAGAGTCATCTCACTCACATGATTTTCTCGATGATGTTTTTCCATTGGATGAAGCTATTCTTGAGGCCATGTCTATGGTTGAGCAACCTTGGGAAGAGTTGCATCATTGATCATATTTTCTTCCTAAGCTCGATCGTATGGAGTGTGATGACTTTAGAGAGATTCTTAGTGAGAAGATTGGTAGCCCTGTGGTTCCATTAAGCTCTCCTGGTTAGATGGCTGATGGAAACATGGCTAATTTATCACCAACAATTCCTATCAATATTTCTCATGATCCTGGCAAGATTGAGAATGTCTACATTTGGGTGGGTTGTTCCCTTGATGAGATCAAGGAGTATACTGAGTTGTCTAAAGAGTTTCACAACATTTTTTCTTGGTCATACGAAGAGATGCCGGGTATAGACCCTCTTATTGTCGAACATGAGATCAAAATGTATCCGGATGCAAAATCAGTTCGACAACGTTTGCGTGCAGTGAATCCTAGAAAAGAGCCCGTCATTAAAGCTGAGATAGAGAAACTACTGAGAGATGGTTTTATCTATCCCGTTCCCTTGACGGAGTGGGTTTCAAATTCTATTCCATTGGATAAGAAGCAGGGAGTGATCCGTATATGCACTGATTTTTGTGACTTAAATCGTTTCTGTCCTAAGGATAATTTCCCCACACCATTTATTGATCAAATATTGGATGAGTGTGTGGGAAGTGAATTATTTTCCTTTATGGACAGTTTTTCTGGATATAATTAGATTTAGATTAAGGCCGAGGATCAACATAAGACCGCATTTATTTTTCCTTGGGGTACTTTTGCATATCGAAAGATGCCCTTTGGCCTTAAAAATTCCGAAGCCACATTTCAGCAGGCCATGACCTTAATATTTCATGATCTTAAAATAATTATCAAAGTATATTTGGATGATATCACTGCTCACTCTTGTTTGAGAGTGCATCATCCATATCATTTGAGATTAGTGTTCGAAAGATGTCATCATTATCAAGTTCGTTTAAATCCTCATAAGTGCATCTTTTGTGTGACTATTGGTCATTTACTAGGATTCATCGTATCCAAGGAGCGTATAAGAGTCGATACCTTAAAGGTTGAGGAAATACTCCAATTGTCTCCCACATGTATTATTAGACACCTTCAATGTTTACATGGCATGGAGAACTTCTTGCAAATATTCATGGTTAATTTTTCCAACTTGACTAAAGGATTTGTGTGTCTTTTGAAGAAGGACACCCCTTTTTACTGGGATGAGTGATCCCAGGAGTCTTTTGATTCTCTTAAGATAGCCTTAGCAACAAACCTCACGCTTAGTCCACCAGACTATAATTGTGATTTCTTAATTTATGTGGCCACGTCGATGGAGACAGTTGGTATGGTTTTGGTTCAGGAGGATGAGGAGCTCCATGAGCATGTCATATATTATTGGAGCCAAAATGTTATAGATACGGAACTTCGCTATTTCGATGTGGAGAAGCTAGCCTTGGATACCATTCATGTGGTTCAACATTTGAGACATTACATTCTCCTTTTCCAAACCTTGGTCGTAGCTCATATCAATCCATTTCAGTTTTTCCTCACTAGAAGGATGATTGGGGGAAAATACAATAAATGGATTGTCATTTTTCAAGAATTTGATATCGAATTCATTTCTTTGAAATCGAAGAAATCATTAATCTTTGTGGAGCTTATATCTGATTTTCCAAGTTTGGAGGAGGAGCAAGTTTACGAGGCCTCTTTTGTCGATGAGCATATTTTCCTCATCTCAACTATGGACCCTTGATACAAGGATATCATCATATATTTGCAAACATTGAAGGTCCCTACTCACCTCTCATGGGATGAGTGGCGACGATTATGTCATGTAGCTAAGAACTACCTTATAGTGGATAACACTTTGTAACCATCATGGGGTATATTCCATTTTGCGTCATTGTTTAACCCATGATGAGGCTGAGGTTGTGCTGAATGATTTCCATGGAGGGGCATGTGGTGGTCATTTATCTGGGCTTTCTACAGCCCAAAAAATCTTGAGAGCGGGATATTTTTTGCTGTCCATCTTCAAAGATTGCATTAATGCGGTCAAGAGGTTACACCCTTGCCAGGTGTTTGCATGTCATATGCACTCACGTCTAGCCCTGTTGCATCCTCTTATCACCACAGGTCCATTCACCAAGTGGGGGATTGATTTTATGGATTGAAACCCAACTTCGATTGGGGGTCATCATCATATTATTGTGGCTGTCGATTACTTCATGAAATGGGAAGAGGCTATTCCCATAGTTAAATCCGATTGTGAGACAGCTGTACATTTCGTTTTCAACCAGATTATCACCCAGTTCAGGATTCTAAAAGAGCTTGTCATTGACCATGGAAGGCACTTTCAGAATAAAATGATGGAAGAGTTGGCTTCCAAGTTAGGATATAAGCAAGATCGATCCTGTTTTTATTACCCTCAGGCAAATGGGAAGGTTGAAGCTATGAACAAATCACTTAAGTCTATTCTCCAACGAACCATCACACAAAGAAAGACTAATTGGCATATCATGTTATATCCTGCTTTGTGGGCCTATATAACCACGGTTAATACTACCACCGATTTTTCTCCCTACCAACTTATGAATGCGGTGGAGTCTTTTTTATTGGTTGAATGTGAAATCCCTTCTCTGAAGCTAGCTGTGGAACTTTTACCTGACACATCCGCATTGGAAGAGCATTTGTTCCACTTAGAGAAGCGTCGAGATGGCTTAGTGGCTCTAGAATTTAACAAGTGTCATGTCAAGGTCCAATATGATAAGTCTGTCCATCTGAGGGAGTTTAGTGAAGGTCACTTGGTCCATTTGTGGGATCAAGCGAAAGAACTCTTCGGGGCAAATAAATTTAATCCAATGTGGCATGGTCCTTATGTGGTTAAATGAGTCTTAGAGAAAGGCACCTACAAGCTGGCTGATTATGAAGGGCTAGCCTTAACGGAGCCTAGAAATGGGCTCTATCTCAAAAATTACTATGCATGATCTTCAGCCATGGCTGATTTTTGTATATTATTGTACAATTTTGCATTGCATAGTTAGGTTTTCTTATGGTGATTGGGTTTGTTGATTAGCTTTCGTTACTTATGCAAGATGTTGATGGAGTCTTCGGTTTACATAGGATTCACTGATGGTTCTAGCCACCACACTCAAAACATAGCTTGGCTGCTTGGGATATCTATACTCCTGCGCATCAAGTATTGTCTTTAGGAGGAGTATGTTTACGGCCCTCTTCAAACAATGTTGCTGAATATAGTGCCGTCATTGAGTTATTGCATGATGCTATTTCACATGGTGTTCATTCTCTTGAGGACATCTTGATTCGTAGTTAGTGGTTTCACAGCTTAATGGCCTCTATCGTATTAGGGATCTGATGTTATTACGAAGATTCTTATGTGTTAGATTGCTAGAACGACAATTTGAGAATATAACATACATCCATGTTCCAATAATTTTTAATCAAGTTTCTGACTCATATGCTAACTATGTGTTAGATTGGCATTTGTTTCATAGACCATAAGCATATCACAAACACACATTTTACACACATGTAAATATAAATAAAATCAATCATCATAAATTTTTTTCATTAACATCCAAAAAGTGATGTCATAATACATAAGTGTCATATACAAAATTGGGGCTTCCGATCCACCAAGACATAATACATGGTCATACAAAATTGAATACACACAGGTCTCTAAGCCTGAGGTGGAGTGGGGTTCTGATCATGATAACGCACTACGGCTCTAGATAGCCATCGAAATAGTTGAACCCATGCTCATGGTACACCAAGCACCTGGAACTGCATGGCCTCAAGCGAGTCCTCGACTTGCACCATGGGTAACCTATGTGTCAAATGAACAAAATCCGTGTGGATGCTTTGGAGCATCTGCTTCGCATCCACACCCATAATATCATCTCCTCTTCCCCTCCATCGATGATGAGGGAATCCATCTGGCCGTCATGGTCCTACATATTCATATACATGAAATATTGTCACTATGTGTCGTCACACCAAAAACATGTCTTTTGAGTCAATATATCAAAAAACACAAAAAATTAAATAATTCAAAAATTAAAAAGTGGGTTTGGGATTCTTTACCTATATCACCATAAGTTTCTCTTGGTGGTAGGGGCATATCTGGGTCTCCGCGGAAGTTTGTCCCTGAATAGAGTTAGTCATCTATGGTGATGATCTGTCTCCACCACCATGGAAAGAAATCTGGTGGGTAGGGGTTAGCCACCCTACCTTTGCCCAGTATACGCATGACATTCAACCAACATTGTTGGGATGGATCCTGGACTCCATGTGGAGCAATTTCTAACCTAGGGCTTAGCCTTGGCACCTACTCAAAGAAAAACATGCTTACCGAACCCAAAGTTCTGCACCTATTCACACTTGTTTGACCTCATGTTGAACCCAAAGTGTTCGACCTCAACACATCTATTCATACTTGTTAGATTGCACTCTAGTACCTTGATTCCCATTTTTATTATTGGTGGGTGATATCGCGTCTGTTAATGGTATACATCAATGACTGGTAATTAGACAGTCGACTACTATGTTTGACCTTGACACCTCTATTCACATAGTAGGACATGTGCTCGTAGTGTTTTGTGTAGAAGACTTTCCATATTGGTGGAATTCCATATATGCTACCTCATTGATCGTGTGAGTGTTCATGAGATTTTAGCTCTCGTGACTTGATTCCATTGTATGTCAGATATATTCATCCATTATGGAGATATTTATCCATTGTATATCTTTAGCTTTCATGGATATATTGATCCTTTGTATATATTCATCATGGAGATTTTGATTTATTATATATTTTACATGGCGATGACCACACTTGTCACATTTTGTATATTATGCCTATTCATGGCCATTGTACTCTTATGTATCTAGGAATTCTATATGTATTTGCAGTCATGTACATAGATTGATTATTGTACTATACTAATGGATGGCTAGTTCTTCCACCTGGTTCTTCATCACTCCACTTCTGGGATGGATTTATAATATATTTTAGTGATCATGTTACCCCTCTAACCTCACACATTAGGGGGTAACTGTTACAATTGATTTTACCGCACATGGTTTATCAGAATTTTATGGCCTTCCCTCTCCCTCTGCAGACTCTTTGGACCCCATGGAACATTATTGTGCCTTTGATGTTTCCAAGATCATCCCTAAAAACACCTATTATTTGCTGTGCATGACTTTTAATCCCTTTCTTGTGTATATACATGGATATTACCCTTAAACCTGCATACATCGGGATGTGTCCATAAATCCAAATATTTTTGGAGTTTTCATTGATGTGGATCTGAGTCACTTGTCTCTTAACCTTCCATATTCCTCGATATTTCTTGTATTTGACCTTCCATTACCCCATTGAAGCACTATATAAGGAACCCCTTGGATACATTGAAGGAGAGGAATTGAAGAGTAAGAAAACTATAGTCCATTGTTGCCATAGCTTACTTGTACTTGAGTCTGCATCACTTTGTCCCTTGGAGAACTTTGTGTTCTTTCCATGCTTGAATTTACTTGTGAGATTGCTATTGAGAGATGGATGATTGAGGTGGTGGAGGCCCAAGTGGAAGACTCAGTTTCTTCGGTTCACAGATGTGCTAACAGAGGTCGTCACTTATGTAATCTCTGATTTTATCAATAGAAATATCTTTTCCTGTCCAATGATGTGCATTTAAATGAATATTGAATCCATGGATGCATTTAATTGCTTATGCATTATTAATTATATATTCTAGAGTAAGCCTAACACTATGTTATATAGCATGCTTTCCTTGTTTACTATTGTTGAGAGTAAATTGCTAACGCAAGTGGGATTGGAAAAATCTCAATGGGGATCTACTTCAACCATCCGGAATAAGGTATGTTTCGAGATACTTTAGTGTTAGGTGTTTTATTTCTCTTTCATATTGGGAAGGTATTGATTTCTATGGTTTCTCTATCTGTTGTGGTACACCCCAAGCCATAGGAAGTTTTCTCCGTAACAAGTACTTCATCTGACCTTGATTTTGACTCCTCCAAGTTTAAATATTTTAATTTATTTTGGCCACTCCTCCATCACTACCCTCTGGCCTCACACATTAGGGGGCATATGTTATTTAATGAAATGTCACTTCTCCATATAAGTATTGACTCCATCTTATCGATACCCAAAACAACATTATGGATTGAAGTGACCATAACCCTATAGATGAGTTTGTTCTTGAGTACATATTGATTCTTTCAACTTTGTTAATTTTTATAGATGAGTTTTCTTTGTACTCGCGGGTCTTATTGTGAAAATTCATGTGTCAATTGTGGGTCATCCCATATACAACCCATGATTTATCCCTAAAAATTTGCACTCATGAGTTTCCTCCATAAATGTTGTGAGCCATTCGTGAGTTCCCTTCTATATATCCACGAGTTCCTCTAAAACAAACTTAAAAAGAAAAATATGACTAGTTTAGGGGTAGTTGGGTTCGGATTGATAACTTCCCTAATTGCCATAACTATCCTAGACCTATAAACCTCTCCTCACCAACGACTATAAAGAGAGGGGACTCAGGATAGAGGATAGGGGAAGCAATTTTGAAGAGAAATGTTATGCTGGAGGAATACATTGGAGAGAGGAGAAAAAGGTCTCAGTTTCTTGGTCTACAGATAAGCTTGTCTCAGACATGGTTGTAATGTTTCATGAAATTATTAATAATAAGTGGCTTTATTCCTTATTGTATTATTTCATGACTTTGTTGTAGCTATTGAAAATTATAAGGCTAAGGAGCATCTGAGGAAAGAGATTAAATATTGGATCAATCGTCAGTAAAAAAGTACGTCCCGCTAACCCTATTTCTCTTATATATGTTTTTGTAACCTTGATGTCTACAAGTCATATCCTATTATGTCGGTGACCCTAAGACCCAAATTCATAAGGTATATATCCCTCAAAACACTCATTTTAAATTTTTTAACTTTTCATTATTTATGTAGTCGACAGCCTAAAGAAATATGATTTACTTGCTTCTAAATAACATCTTTTTTCACTCCATTGGAGCTAATATAGTTTATTTGGATTACTAGGAACTAGAAATAGAGGGCCTTACAAATATGTTAACCTAACTAAATGAATGCATTCTAGTGATTACCCAAATTGGAGAATTCCTTGGAACACTCTTAAAATTGTTCAAATCATTGTATTCCTTTGTTGTTATGAATCATGATATGTATTGTTATTTATTCTTAAATGTAATTCTAATCTATTGATATTTATTTATATAACCATAAGAGATATTGTGGAGGAACATCAATATTTGTTGCAGGTATAGAAGATCAGAAGGTTGAGGAGCCTCCGAGTAAGAAGGTTAAATCTTGGATCAACCACTGGTAAAAAGGTACATGTACCATTAAACCTATTTCTCTTATATATGCTTTTGTACCCTTGATGTCTGCAAGACATACGCTATTATGCTGGTGACCCTAAGACCCTAAGTCATAAGGTAGATATCCCTCACAAAACTCATTTTTAAAATTTTAACTTTTCATTATTTATGTAGTTGACAACTTAAAGGAAATTTATTTACTTGCCTCTAAATAACATCTATTTACACTCTATTGGAGCTAATATATTTTATCTGCCTTACTAGGAACTTAAAACAGAGGGGCTTAAAAATATGTTAACCTAACTAAATGAATGCATTCCAGTGATTACCCAAATTGGATAATTCCTTGGAACACTCTTAAAATTGTTCAAGCATCGTTTTTACCCTATTTTGATGAACTTGTTTCCTTCATCACTCTTATGCTGGTAAGAATACACATGTGATAATGAAATAAATGTTTTTTTATTCTTGTTATGCTAAAGAGATGCATTAGGCTATAGCTAGTTGTTTTATATGTAATCAGTTATAAATAAAACAACCCTATTGGTACCTTGGGATCTACTACTACCAAATTGTGGGGTGTATTCTAAAGACTTGTTCTTTGTTCCTTCTACATATTTTGTGAGGAAAAGACCAGACTGAAGAAGAGAGACGTGTGGAAATATGCATTTTTTATGATGTTGCAGAACAATGCAGTGTGGCTTCTACAAAGCAATTTACCCAAACTTGGTAGATGTAAGCATCTATATTAGTTATTTTGCTTCTTATGTAGAATAGTCATTGATTTTACATTGTTTTTGGGATATGTATTATGGCACTTTTTTCCATTTCTTCTTGAATCTTGCACAGGTAAAGATGTTGATGTATGACAGGTAATGCAATCATCCCAATTTTGCATTTTGATTTATAGGTGGAATCTATCGATTTTCCTATCCTTCTGCATTTTTTTTATTAATTATGTTTCGCTAAAGTCATTTGTTTATGGAATTGGAGTGTGTGTTGAAAATGGACGCTAAAAAAGAAAACCCCTAGCTGGAGGTAGAGTTGTGTAACATGATATAATTAATGTGCTGAGTATTTTAAAATTTCCATCTTGAGTGTGTTATTGATTCATTTGGTTCAATCACAACAAAATATCTATCAAAGTCGAATGCTGTAATTAGTCATCCATCAGCTCTTCTGAAGGACTATAGAATGGAAACTAACAATGCAATATCTGCACTTGGTAATATTTGTGAACATCAAAGAGATTGCATTAATGCATCCTAGGTATTCATAATTTTCTTATTTAATATTTCCTTGTTGAGGAATTGGTTCCACATTCATATGACTACTATGTCTGGGAAATAGAATTCTTTGATTTGATATCTATTATGATATACAATGCAAATGTTTTTATTTTATGAAAAAAATTTCCTCCATTGTTCAATTGGGTCTATAATTGCAGGTTATTCTAGCCTAGTTGAATTGCCTGCCTATAAAGAATGACCTAGTTGAAGCAAAAATTTTACATGAACTAGTGCTCTTCTCAATGGTAGAGAGGCATGCCTAGAAATCATTGTAGTTCACTTCATATCGGTTCTATTGGCTTTAGTTTTTATGTGAGTGTATTTTGTTATGTTTTATCTAACCCTATTTTTCATGTGTTAACTTCTTCTTGAGTGCAAGTCTAATCATTTTCCATATATTAAATAAACTTCAAATGGATATAAGAAATGAGGCTTCTTTGATGCATTCTGCACTTCCTTTTTTTGTTCAACTTGTCAGAATGGTTGATAAATATATTAAGTCCTATGCTGACCTTATCATTGGGAGAATGAGATCCTCAAATTTTCAACTCATATCAGTCATGTTATAATTTTTTTGATATTTTTAGCATCATATATATCAATAGATTGTTGTTATTTATTTCATTATTGAGCCCTACAAATGATGTATGGAGTACATGAATAAGTTTGATAGTTATGAAAGTATTGTAGAGACTTCAATGCAGAAGTTCGGTGGTTTGATTCCTCCATAATCTAGAAAAATCATTGAATGTTTGCATATAAAATTACCAAATTAGTGACCAAAAAGTGAGAGATAAGTGACCAACAAATGGGAGATAAGAGAGCAAACAAATGACCAAAATTCGATATAAATGACCAAATGATAGTTTCGGTGGCTAATTTTTGTTCTCTTATCACCAAGCATATGACCATACTAATGACCAAACATATGAACATATTAATGAACAAACATATGACCATATTGAGGACCAAATATGCAACCAAGTTATTCACCAATCGACAAGCTATAAATGACCAAACTATATATGACCACATTTTTGGTCCGTGATAAGAGACCAAAAATTAGCCACCAATGATTGCCAAATGAAAGGTGGTAATTTATAGGCATATTTTGGTCACTTATCTCTCATTATGTACTAGTGAGAGAAGCTTATTGATGAATGTAGGAAGAAGCTTGTAGAAAAATTGGAAATGAAATAGCTTGGCATGATGCACTATTTTCTCGGTCGTGAATATTTTCCTAAGCCAAGGAAAATATGTTGTTGAAGTACTAAAGGAATTTGAGATGCTATATTGCAAACCTATGAACACTCCAATGGTGACAAAATTGAAGCTATTGAATGATTATTCCTCAGATATGGTCGATGTTAAATTATACCAATAAATTATTGGCTCTCTGCAGTATTTTCAAATACTTGACCAAATATATGTTTTTATGTAAGCACACTGAGTCAGTATATGGTGGATCCCTGACATGTTCACTTAGTTGTAGCAACACATGTGATGAAGTACCTTGAGGGTACACTATATCATAGCCTCAGATATGCAACGAATGGTGGGATTAGACTTCATGGTTATATAGATTCAGATTCAGTTGGGAGCACTGATGGCAGAAAGAGTACCTCAGGATGTTGTTTTGGTTTGGGATCATGTGTGATCTCATGCCTCAACAAAAAACATACTTGTGTTTCTCTAAATACCATAGAAGCTGAATACATTGTCGCATGTTTCTCCTATAGTGAAGCAGTTTGGCTTCACAAGTTGTTGACAGGATTGTTCAATCAGAGACAGATATGACTCATATATACAATGATAATCAGAGTTCATCAAGATGACAAAGAACCCTATATTTCATGAGAATTCCAAATACATAGAGAGAAATTTCCATTATATTCAAGACATGGTGTAGAAGGGAGTTATACAGTTCCGATGTGCTCCTACTGAGGAACAATTGTTCGATGCATTGACTAAGCCTCTCTCTCGTGTAAAGTTTGAATACTTTTGAGACAAGCTTGGTGTATCCCATAAGGACCTCCCTAGAAAGAGGGAGTCATGATGTGGATGTGGTAGTGGTGCTTGTTGTAGTAATGTCATAGCGTAGTCTAGGATTGGTATCTTATCTTGATAAGGCCTAGTTGATCCTATTGGGATTGGTATATCAGTATTGATAAGGTCTATCTGGATAATATTTTTTGGAGCGAAAGTGTTAGTAAGTTATACAAGGATTGTTTGTTCTCTAGGTATATCATTATGTTTTGGATAGACTTGGTTGGTCGGAAAGGACTAGTAAGCCAGGAAAGGCTAGTTGGTTCTACCAAAGTGCCCATTGTGATGTTGTTTCAGATAGTTCCAACAATCTGTACTGATGACGTGTTCGTGGTTTCATCACTCATTGTTGATGATGTGGTTGTGGTCCCAACACTTTATGTTGATGATGTTGATGTGGTTATGGTCATATCACTTTGTGTTGATGATGTTAATGCAGTTGTGGTCCCAACACTTTTTGCTGATGATGTTGATGTGGTTGTGGTCGTAACACTCTATGCTAATGATGTTGATGTGGTTTTAGTCCCAATACTCTTTGTTAATGTTGTTGTGGTTTTCTTATCATTTTATGCTAATGATGATGATGTTGTTCCAACATTTATATGTTGATGATGTGGATTATGATCTAGAATTTATTTGTTGATGATGTTATTTTTAGCACTAACATGCTAATGATTTTGTTGTTGTTCTAATATCCATATAATGATGATGTTGTAGATGATTATGATGTTCAGTATTCACATACTGATGATGTTGTAGATGATCATGATGTTCCAGTATTCACATATTGATGATGTTGGAGATGATGGTGATGTTCTAGTATTCACATACTGATGATGTTGCATATGATGATGATGATGTCCCAATATTCACATAGTAATGATGTTGTAGATGATGATTATGTCCTAGTATTCAAATACTAATGAATTTGCAAATGATGATGAAGTTCCAGTATTCACATACTAATGATATTCTAGATGATGATGTTGTACCAGTATTCACATACTTATAATGTTTCATATTATTATGATGTCCTAGTATTTAAATACGGTTGATGTTGTAGATGATGATGATGTCCCAATATTCATATATTGATGATTTTGTAGATGATGATGATGTTATGTGATGATGATGTTGCAGATGATCATGATGTTCAGTGATGATGATGTTCCATGATGATGATGTTATGTGATGATGATGTTGCATATGATGATGATGTTCTGAGATGAAGAGGATGCTTATGATGATGTTCTTATGAAAATTCCTATGACATATAGATCAACCTATCAGTTGTACAACAACAACTGTGGTTTTTGTTGTTCATGTAGAATACCTTCCTTATTAAGATAGAGTGTTGAAATAATGTATTTGCAAAAGATTTTCTAATTATACTTTTTCTAATATTGTTTTTATCCCTCCTTTCCAGAGATGTTTTTCCTCCTATTAGATTTTTCGTTGATGTAATTGGTCATGTAAATTCTTAAGGTAAAACCCCCATTGTAATTCGGGTCAATAATATGCATCAAATAATTATTAAGATGTTATTTTATGTCTCCTAGGTCAAGTTGGCCCTATTGGGAAGGCGAATTCAACCCTATTGGGTTATTGTACTTCACAACTGAAGTGTATAAATAGATGATATTCCCTCATCATTTGGACACACTCACAATTGAAGCAAGTTCTCTATAGAGAGAAAGAGGAGTCCATCTAGAGGAGGAGAATTAGTTTATCTTAGTCTTGTGGTATTACACTATACTTGGTTGGATTTTATATCGAGGAATTTTGTTCGGTTTTCTTCCCCACAAGGGTTTTTCAGGATAAATATTTGTGTATTGTTTGACTTATTGTGCTTGTCATTCTTTCAGTGATATTATTGTTATTGTCGATAAAATTTGAAAATCTAACAAATAGTACCATGGACGAGATGGGATTTTTGGAGAAAAAGGAATGAAATCTTGTTGAGATGGGATGGGATTACAGTTAAGAAAGGAAGATACATTGGGTAGTGTGTCAACTTGTGTTCCGTAACAATGTTTATAAGGAAGGATTGGTTAAGGGTGTTGTCTCAAACAAGGATGCCTCATTGCAAAAATTACTCAATAACCTAGAATTAAACTTAAGAATAAGTACCTTGTTGGAGACTCAAATATGGAGTTGATCCATGTGTTTGGTAAAAAGTTCAATATACCATTGTACACTTTTTCTTATAGATTAATGAATTTGGAACCACTAGAACATCGAATATTGTAAGTATCCTGAAGGATATACATGATTATGGATACATTGAAAAAATAATCTAGAAGTGAGATGATGCTTAAAGTGAAATTGCCACCAAGTGAAGACAACATTTTCTAGATGGAATATATAAATTTTGAAGAAATAATATTCAATGATGTATGGATACAATTTAAAATATCTAGTGATATTTCCTATCCATGAGTCAAGAATCTCATGCTAGGGACCTACCTTAACTCAGCTACTTTACCAATGTACAAGACCATAACGCCCATTATATAATTAGTGGATAATGAATTAATGTAAAAGGGCCATATTTTTAACAAAGAGGTACCTAATTGGTTGACCCCCATTAATACCAAGAGCACAAGTTGTTAATACTTTGGGTATTGAAGAACTATATAGAGAGTAGTAATATATGTAATGCTTAGTCAAGAATTATCTTGGAATTTAAACTCCATTTTTTTCTGTATAATTTCAAGCTCTAAAACTCTCAAGGTACAATAGATACACATATAGGTAAAGTGTATCCAAATTTTAACTTTTGGGGAACAATTCTTTTGGAGATATACTCTATGAAAGCTAAGGGGTTTTTTCCTAGGGTTTGGCTCTTTCAAACAATTCATTTTGGCATTATCACTCCAACTTTTTTTTTTGAAGTGTCAAGGTCTAAATTGGAAAGGTAAAAAAAAGGAAATAGGGAAGTAACTTGTATCTCAATTTCAAGTTCTAGGTTTCTATACTTTCGTAGATAGACTCTATGTAAGTTAGGCATTTTGAGTGGCCCAAAACCTAGCCTTAAATAGGTGTTTTTGGTAAAACTATTATATCTAAAGTTTTAAAAATCCAAAGTGAGTGCCACTAGTTGTATTGTAAAGGAGAAACACCAGAGTATTTATGGTAACAATTTCATATTTGGACATTAAAAAATCGAACATGTGTCAAGTCGTACAAATATTCCCATCTAAGAAGGCCAAAATTGACAAGTCTTGGGAAAATTAACCTAATTTTTTCTTGGAACATCATAATTTAATAAAATGAGTGGCATTGTAGAGTAGACATATCAAACTAGTGAAAAGAAAAAAATTATTCTCATAAGTACACAAATTTCAAAGTTACAGAAGCCTCTAGATTATCTCCAAACTAGGGTTTACAAGGAGTTGCGCTTATTTCTAATTTTTGGCCTCAAACCTAACCTAGAAAAGTAATTTATTTTCCAATAATTGTAGATATTTTTCTAGGGTTATAAATTTCAATTTTTTCAAGAGATGTGTACCCATGTATCTAAATAACACATATATCTATCATTTGATGGTTGGAAAGCATACATGCACAAAATACAAGGATACTTAAGACACTTTTTGAGCACCCTTGTAACATATACTAGTGCCCCTTTAAGTAGTACCATAGGTGTACCTATAACCATATTTATATAAACTAATTTTCAATCGTGTTTCTATAGTACACTAAGAGAAGCACTCAAGAGATCACTCTTTAATACCTGGGTAGTCAAGTAGTATGGATAAGGGCACAACCTATCCTCCTTAGTTAGTTACCTAGGATAATGGATCAATTACTACTATTGGACCCCACACATATATTAGAGAACTATAGAAAATGACAATCCTTCATCTTCAATACCATATAAACCTTACTCTTCCCATACCATCCCATGGTAGAAAACTCTCCTCCTGATATACCACCTTGCAATACTCTAGACAACATGAATACTCAATCTAATATCATGAAGCTTGGTGTGCTATATTAATAATACAATAATATTCAGTCCAAAAAACAATAAAACAACTAGAATTTGGATCATAATCCTACACTAGCAGTTGGATTAGAATTTGGCAGGTATATATGGAATAATATCTTAGATATCACCTCATGAAGAAATCCCTTGGAAACAAAATAAAGTGGTCCATATGAAGAAGAAACATATCACTCAATATTTTTTATCCATCAATAAAACCCACTATATCTTCATATTTATAAACCAATCTCGATGGATAATCACACATGGAACCATTTTCCTAAGGTGGACTTGGAAAAATTTGATGGTTTTAAATCGTCTAGATGGGTCACCCTAATGGAACATTACTTGTCCCTTCATGGAATTACTAATGGAATGATCAAAATTAAGGTGAGGGTCTTTTATCTAGATTCAAAACAATGGAAATGGAGGGAATGAAATAAAAAAGTCTATGGGAAATTCAACACTTGGAGTATATTTGTTAAATATATTCATGCCTGTTACAATCGATGTACTCACTATTTCAAGTGACTTAGTTATTCTAAATATACTTAGTCACAAAAATTATCTCATCCTTTGAGAAATCATCCATCCCTATAGAGAACTTAACATATTCTTTCTATAAAGAATGTTTCATTATTGGCCTTAATCAGGAAGTTAAAGCATAATTCAAACTGAAACATCTTGCTACCTGGTGGGAGACATCACACAAGGATTTGGAAGTAGAGATAAATATCAATGCATAACCCCTTAAAACCTATTTCATTCCACACTCATGCCCTACACACATTAAATCCTCAAGAACAGTTCCTTATCATCCCTTCAAAGTACAAGGTATGTCTCCATAAAAAATGGTATACCAATAAAGACGTGGAATCTAGTATAATTGTGCTGAAAAGTATGCTCCAAGTCATTGATGTAAAGAAAAAAAATTATCTCAAATTTATATGACAAATCCTACACATTTTGAATACATCATTATGGAAGATACCCCTAAGTTTGAGGCCATTGAGAAAAATCATCCCATGAAAGAAGAAGTGGAACCCAAAGTCCATAAAGAAAAACCACTAATCTCTCTTAATGCTTTATCTAATATTTTATCCCCACAAACCTTGAAACTTTTGGGTTACATCAAGTGTCACAAAGTGGTATTCTTGGTTGAAAGTGGCAAGATCCATAACTTCATTCAGTAGTGATTGGATAAATACCTCCATTGTTATGTCCATTCAGTTCCCAAATTTAAAATTATTATAGCTAATGGCGATTTTATGAAATGTGGGGGGTGTTGTGAAAATCTAAAACTCCAATTCGGTGATTATCATCTCAAAACCTATATGTTGTCCATAGATATGGGTGGTTGTGATGTATTTTTAGGGGTAGACTAGCTACACATATTGGGGCCAATTACCATGGACTTCAAGTACTTATACTTCAGATTTATTCAACACTCTCATACTCAAACCCTCAAAGGGATCCAATTAAGCTCCCATAAGTCATAATTTCTCATAAAATGGAAAAATTATTGAATAAATGCAACTATGGAATTATTTCTCACCTCCATGAAATACAATCTATGGATACTACCACACTTGAAATCTAGTTTTTTTAGAGGGTTTCAGAAAAATATCATCAAGTGTTTGAGACACCAAATGGTTTACCCCCATCTAGAGGAGACATGATCATGGTATTCCCTTAATTATGGGAATTCAAACACCAAATGCGGAGTTGTATAGGCACCCATTAATTTTCACAAAATAATGAAATTAAAATATCATTTATGAGCTACTAAGGAAAGAGTCATTCGTCCTAGAGCTAGCCCATGGTCATCCCCAATGGTCATAGCCTTTAAATAAATAAGGAAATTGGAACATGTGTCCTGATGTTCATACCCTCAATAATTTTACTATCAAAGGTAAATTTTGCATCTGAGCCATTGATGATATTTTTTATGAGCTCCATAGGGCCAAATTTTTCATCAAACTTTACCTTCATTAAGGATACCACCAAATCAAGATGAAAGAGATAGATATTCCAAAGAAAAATTTCCAAATACATGAAGGCTATTACTAGTTTTTGGTTACACTCTTTGGACTTTAATGCACCCTCTACTTTTCAGATCCTCATGAATAAAATTTTGAGGCCATACCTTCGTGATTTTGTGTGTTTTTCTTTGGTGATATTTTGATTTATAGTAAAACTTAGGATTTCCATGTAGAACATGTTCATAAATACTTGCAACTCCTTCACAACTATTATTTGTTCATTAAACGGTCCAAATGTTCTTTTAAGGTTTCATAGGTGGAATAATTGGGTCTCATTGTTGACAAAGATGGAGTGAGAGTGGACCCCAAGAATATTATAGTAATTCAAGAATTTCATTTCCCTAAAACCTTGAAGATATTATGTTGTTTTTAGGCCTTATAGGATATTATATGAATTTTTTGAAGAACTATGGTAAAATTGCATCCCTGTTGACAACCTTTCTCAAGAAAAACGTTGTTTCATGGAACAAAGAAGTAGAAAAAGCATTCTCAATTTTAAAGCAAGCCGTGTGCGCCACATTGATCTTAGTTTTGTTTTATTTGACTGAGATTTTGTATTAGAATGTGTTACCTCTAAAAAAGGCTTGGGTGTAGTTCTAATGAAAGAAGGGAGACCCTTAGCATTCACAAGTAATCAGTTGTGTGACAATAATTTGATAAATTCTACATGCAAGAAAGAAATGATGGCCATCATACATTTAGTTGACAGATGGTGGCCACATCTTATAGGGCGGTGCTACTAAATCAAGATGAACCACCATAGCATAAAGTAGGTTTTTGGAGGAATTCTTGTCCTTCTTGGAGTAAAACATAAATGGGTCACCAAAATGCTTGGCTATGATTATGAGATCATCTAAAATGAAAGAAAGAGAATGTTGTGGAATATGCCTTGTCAAGAAAACATGAGTAAGAGGGATCACTTTTTTCCTTATCCTTTATAATACATGAATGGTTAGAGGAAGCAAACCAAGAATGGTTAACCAACGTTTCTAGATCTCATCTCATCAAGAACCTCCAGGAGTATCCCAACCCTAGCCAATTTTACACTTGGAAGCAACATACACTATGATAAAAGGTCATTTTTTATGGTACCTAACACTTCTCTAAAACAAACAATTTTAACATAGTTGAATTCATCTCCTCTCGCAGGTCACTTGGGTTTTCAAAAATATTATGCACATGATGGGAAATACTTGTTTGGAAAGGTATGGAAAATATAAACTTACTTTTATAGTAGAATGTGACACTTACCAAAGGAACAAGGGTGATACGGTAAAGACTCCTAGGGAATTACAACCATTTGCAATCCCAACCACTATTTGGATTTGACATTTCCATGAATTTTATTGTTGGTATTTTGAAAGAACATAACAAATAATTCATCATGGTCGTAGTTCATAAAATTTCCAAATATGCTTATTTTTTCTCTCTCTAGAAACTATTTACCTTGGAAACAATTGGCCAAAGTTTTTTTAGACTAGATTTTTGAAATCCATGGCATGCCTACCTCCATTGTGTCATATCATGATCCCACATTCATTGACAAATTTTACCAAGAAATATTAGACTCTAGGGAACCTAGTTGAAAATGAGCACCTCTTATCATGCTCAAACATATGGCCATATGGAAGCAATCAACAAGTTTCTTAAAACCTATTTGAGATGTATTGTACCTGAAAAAGTAACACCAGTGGGAACATTGATTACCTTTGGAATAAGGGTGGTAATACCACTTACCATGAGGCCACAATAGATAAAAGATGCATATATAGAACCCCTAAATGGATTTTCTTGGATTTTTCAGTTGACCAAAGGGTTTTTTATAGTTTTACAATAAGTCCACATTAAAATTACTCTCAAGTAGATTAGAATAGATTAGGCTAGACACATAGCTAGAAGCAACTAATTTAACAAACTCTTAACAAATTTCCTTGATGAATGATTTTTCAAAAAGGATTGTCTAATGTGGGATTTGTTGGTGGTGAGGTGTTCATGTCCAAAGCACCCATGTTCTTTATCATATAATTTGTTACCTTTTGTTTTAACTCCATTTAATACTTCTTCAGTTTGTTTTAGTGATATGATTGTTACACATGTAAGACAAAGTGATAATAATAAATAAAGTCATACTCTAAACATGTTATGATTTGGAATTTTTCGATCATATTTTTTTGAACAGCTTTTCCTGAAATCTAGTCAAAAAATTAGAACAATTACTAGAAATGAAAATATAAGTTGAGATTCCGCGACCTAGGTGCAATGAAAAAAATGTTTAAACCATATAATGTTTAGACTACTTCATAAATAAGCATTCTATGATAAAGATATTTTGTAGAAATTGTCGTGATTAACTATTTCAAGAGGATATCCACCATATCTTACTAAGATCAATTAATCCCCAAAATGAAAATTTTAAATTACATTTAACCTAAATTAAATATTATAATCTTTTAGTTATGTTAAATTCTACAATTTTAGATATTTCTCCATTACAAATGTATTACAATGAAATATAATAGATCTACAACACTTAGAAAAACAAAATATATTTGGTTAACTATAGAGAGGGGTGTAATTATTAAAGACTTGCTATTTTTTTCTTCCAAAAAAACAAAACAACAACATTGACTTAATATTCAAGCAAAATCAAAGTTAAAGAACCTTTACAATAAGTTTGAGAGCAGTTATAAGGAGAAAAATGCGTTCAGAATTTATCAAAGATGTGAGGGAATAACTTTCTTAGTAAAGAATCATGATTATGAAACTTTCCAAAAATTTAAGACTTGCTATACAAAATCAGTAAACTTGGAAGCTAGTCCAAAAGTGCTCTTTGAAGAGATAAAAAATATCTCAAAAAGTATTATTAAAAACTTACTACTACTTACATGAGTGTACAATGGAAACATAAATATCATTACTACTACTTACATAATTGTATTTGGGCTTCGCCTCATCATTATATTTGGTGGACACATCATCATTCCTTTCTGGTTTTCTTCTACATCATAGTGTCATGTGGACCAAACATCCTTACTTTTGGGGTCATGTGAACCCATCACCATTAATTTCGGGTTTCTTCATACTTTACACCAATATTGCTTTGGACCAACATTAGGAACTCTTTAGGGTCTTATTCATCATGGGTAATGTGGCCCCAACATCATTGTCATGTGGAACCAACATCATTATTTTAGGTGTTTCTCCACCTTCCTCACTACCATTGCTTAGGTGCAACCTTAGGGACTTCTTTATGGGTTTGATCAATATGTGTGCAACCCAAGGATTCATCCCATTTGGGACATTCTTAAAGATACACCATAAGGGTACCTCTTTGGACTTATATACACTATGATGTTCATATCAATGAAAACCTTAACCACCATCCATTTCACATGGAAGGAAAGGGAGTTGTGGAACTTAATCCATTGACTTCCACTATGCACCCACAATTATTTAAAAGTTATATGAGAGGTGTATACAAGATAAAACCTAAGATAATACTTTCCCAGTGACCTTTCAAAACCATATATTTATCCCATGCCCAATGGAGGTGGGAAATAAATTTTCCACTACTTACATTTACATCCAACCTCCTCTTTTACATTTTTACCCTAATATTTTCCGATTATTACATTAAATTACCCAATGGACTCAACCAAGAGCATAAATTTTTAGCAAAAACCACTTGGTTGCATTCACATGAAACTAAGACCCAACAAGTGGTAATATAAGGTTTTTTGCATCTATGAGGTGGAATATAGAAGGATAGTGAAGAGAAATAAGGTGGTAGAGGTGCAACATGGGACAATAGTGTTGAAATAATGTAAACGTAGAAGATATTCTAATATCACTTTTTATAATATTGTTATTATTCCTCCTTTCTGGAGATGTTTTTTCTTCAATTAGGGATGTCATTGATGTAATTGGTCATGTAAAGTCTTGAGGAAAAATATCCATTGTAAGTTGGGTCAATAGTTCCCAGAAAATAATTATTAAAATGTATTTCTATGTCTCCTAGGTCAAGTCATCCCTATCAAGAAGGTGAAGTCCACCCTGTTGGGTTATTAGAATTCACAATTGATGTGTATAAATATATGAGGCTCCCTTCTCATTTGTACACACTCATATTCGAAGCAAGTTTTTCTATAGAGAGAAAGAGGACTCCATATGGAAGAGGAGAAGCAATTTATCTCAATCTTGTGGTATTACGTTGTACTTGGTTGGAATCTATATCGAGGGAGCTTTGTTGGTAGGGGATCTAGTGTGCATGGTGTGACGTAGAAGAAAGCAAAAAGTGTTAAAGTGAGTTGCACAAGAGGAATTTGTCAACAAATGTGGTTGTCCTGGTCGGAAGTAGTTAGAGTTTGGTCCAATATAGTTAGGAAATTAGTTATATGTGGACATTTTTGAAAAGGTGGAAGCCTATACATAGAGTTAGGAACATCATGATAGATTACCCATTACTATATTTTTCATATTTATCACCGAAGTAGAGTTGAAGAGCAAGTATCTTTGTCTTGCTAACTGTTTTGTAATTTGCAGTTTTGGTCCAAGGCTGTAGACCAAGGGATGTGTTTTGGGATGTATTTTTACCACTAAAGTTAATATGATATGAATATTTATGGAAAAACTATGTTGTCTTTGTTTGTGATGTGATCTGTGATGTTTTTCAACTCTGTGATTTATATCTCTCCATGTAATTGATGAGATATGAGTGATGTGATCTATATGGTTAAAATGTTGTGATTTAATGATGTGATCTCCTGGTGTTTGACGAAATGTCTTTCTAGTATGAATGATGCGAAGTCTTTGTATGGTGAATGGATTCTTACATATCAAACTCTTTGTTAAGATTTGAATAATAAAATGTTGCGATACTAGATCTAGTGAGAATAATGGTAAATAGGTTGGATAAATGATAGGTTAAACCCCTCCTAAATATATGAGTTGTATTCTGACACATAGAGATTAAGTGTGGAAGTCCTCTTCCCTTCTGCAGAAACGTGGTTCTTATAGGACTCCCTCAAACATCTCAAGTGAGATTGCATCTGCTTTGCAGGTGTTGCTAGATAGGGTAAAATATGTCCGGACCGGTGTTTAGGGAGATTATATCGAAGGGTTTCGATAGTGTGTGGACCCCTATCGAGTGGAGTGTGCCAACAATAGTGTTGGGTTTTCTTCCCCATGGAAGTTTCTCAAGATAAATATTTGTGTCTTCTTTGTATTTTTTTTCTTGCTATTCTTTAAATAATATTCTTCTAATTGTTCATAAAAAATTTAAAAATCTAACATGGTATCAGAGCCAACCTAAAAGAATACATTCTGCAACACTTTTCTGTACTACAAGAAGCTAGGTTTTTCTATTCTAGGAAAATCCCTCGTCATATCAGCTGAAACAGAAGGTTAGTTTAACTCTCCCTCAAAGGGTGCATCTTTATGTGGTGGAAGAACATAATTCTGAAGATTTTCAATTTTTTACTTGTCACTACTATCAGGAGGAACTAGAGATTCAGAATTTCAAGGTCCAATCAACAAGTTTAGAAAAATAAAGATACAATCTAGCCCACCTTGGGGAGGTGCATATTTTACACCATTCAGCCATACAAGTGATTTTGGTTGAAAAATTAGGGTTTTATCATCAAACCCTAGGTCATGTTGAAGGAGGTTCCATAAGCAGTCCTTCAATTGGTAAGTACTACTTCCCGTATTTCCATTTGAGGTTCTCATTCTTTGAAGATGACAAAAAAAACCAAGCGTTATTAAAACCTTAAAGGAGTAGATAATTTCAGAGCATGTAAGTACAAAATCATGCTTATTCTTGAAGAGAACGACTTAAAAGGATACATAAAAGAAGAGGTAAAGGATACAGAGGGAGATGAAACAAAGAACAAGCAAAAGAAGGACATGATCAAACAAAAAAGGATCATATATGACTCCATCAAGGATCATTTGATCCCTCAAGTATCATCAACGAACACTCCAAAATAAATGTTCGATTCTTTTACAAGTTTATTTTAAGGAAATACGATTAATAGAAGAATGAACTTGAGAAATCAACTCAAGGGAGTGAATACTCAAAAGGGAGAAACCATGTAGTCATAGTTCACAAGATCATATCAAATCAAAGAAGAATTGGAGGCTATCAATGACATGGTGGAGGAAGAAGAAGTTGTGATGACCACCTTAAATGGTCTCCCAAGGGATTGGGAATCTTTCATCAGAGGTATATGTGCTAGGAGAACTATTACCAAGTTCAATAGAATTTGGGAAGAGTGTGTGTGGGAATAAGGAAGGATAACCAACAGAGAAAAGAAGTTAAATGATGATGAAGATCAAGCCTTAGCAGCCCATTCAAAGAAAGGATCAAACAAGAGAAAGGTATGCGATCATTCTCCTTGAAGAAATCAAAAGTTTCAAAGGAACTCAAGACATAAAAAGAGTCTACTCATCCTTTAAATGCTTTACATTCCATACGATGGGACATATAGCAAGAAATTTTCCACTTAAAGCAAAACAACTCTAGAATAATTTCCATGATCATGCAGCTAAAGAAAATGAACATGTTGAAGAAAGGAAAAATGGATATGAAGATTCTATTGAAGAATATGTTTTGTTATAAACTCTTATTGAATCAGTATCACATGGAACTGACACTTGGATATTAGATAATGGAGCTTCCAGACATATGATAAGATATTGTTATAGCTGATTTTACCACACATGGTGAATCACACTTTTATGTCCTTCCTTGTCCCTCTGCAAACTCTTTAGACCCTATGGACCATTTTTGTACATTTGATGTTTCCCATATGATCCCTTAAAACATGTAAAAATTTCCATACGCAACCTTTAATCCCTTTCTCACATATATACGCGTAGTTGACCCTTAAACCTGCATACATCAGGATGTGTGCAAAAGGCCAATTTTTTTTGGAGTTTTCCTTGATGTGGATCTAACTCACTTGTCTCCTGGCCTTCCATATGCCTTGATATCTCTCGGATTTGACCTTTCATTACCCCATTGAATAGCTATATAAGGAACCCTTTGGATACATTGAAGGCATGAGGAATTGAGAGCAAGAAAACTATAGTCCATTGTTGCCAGAGCTTATACTTGAGTCTGCATCCCTTTGTCCCTTGGAGCACTTTTGTGCTCTTCCCAAGATTTCCTTTTGCTTGTGAGATTTCTATCGAGAGATGGAGGATTGAAGTGGTGGAGGCCCAAGTGGGGGACTCAGTTTCTATGATTCACAGATGTGCCGACAGAGGTTGCCACTCTTGTAATCTCTATTTTATATTAATAGAAATATCTTTTCCTATCCAATAATATGTGTTTAAATGAGTATTTTATCCATGGATGCTTTTAAATGCTTATATGTTATTGATTATATATGCTAGAGTAGGTCTAACAGAAATATATATAGCATGCTTGTCTTGTTTGCTGATCATTGAGGAAGCAATTTATCAATACAAGCTGGAGTTGGAAAGCTCAGCGGGGATCTACATCAACCGCCTGGAATAAGGTACGAATCGAGATCCGTTAGTGTTAGATATTTGGTTTCTCTTGAATATTGGAAAGGATTGATTTCAAGAGTCAAGTTGTTTGTTGTGGTACCCTAAGCCATAGGAATTCCTCTCTGTAACAGAATTGGTGACTCTATTTGGGAGTTCTTAGTAGTTGTCCTTTGGGGGTTTTTATTAGCATTCAATGTTCTTGAATTGCTCTGATTTCTCTGTTTTTGAGTCAGGTCTGTGGGCATGTTTTCCTGGTAGTGTCTTATTGGTGTGAATTTTGTCTCAACTTATCTGTTTTCCTTCATTTTTATACATTTTTCTTCCTGTACACGAGTTTTTAACTCACAGTCATGTGTACACACGGTTTTGACTACTGTAACCATGTACATACGCAGGTTTTCTGCGAACAGTTGCGTATGCCCTAAGTTTTTCCTTTTAGAGGAAGATTGATTGTTGCTGGGTGAATTTTGATTATTGCTGTCTCCTTTGATACTACTAGAGTCTGTATACACCTCTGTTTCTGACCAGAGACACCTTTTTTAGGGTAATTTTTTATTTTTAAGAATGTTCTTGTCATTGCATTTTCGATTTTTTGTTTTGGGATTAGTGCATTAGGTCTCTTTTACCTTAGTACTTTGTCTGACTGCTGTTTGATTGTGCTTGTAGAGTCTAGGGGTGGTAGAGTCATTCTTTTTCTTTAGTATCTCATTTTTATTCAAAAAATCCAAAAATATTTGCTTGTTTGCATCATTATGCATTACACTTTGCACTTTGCATGGTACTTGCACTAGGTTTGCTTAGAGAAGTATCAGTCAGGATTTCATATAGGAATGATTGCATTTGTCATTTGAAGAGACATTTTGCATTTCATGTAGTAACATGCCTTGTTTTTCATTCAACACAATGCATTTGCATTGATTGTTAGGTGTGCATTTTGCTTCATGTTGCATCATAACACCATTGGTTGCATGGTCATCTACCTTTTTTGAGTAATAAAGGCAAATAAAATCAACACTTAATTAAAATGGATTACACTATTTTATTTGATAGGGCACACCAACAAGAATAGGTTTTATGGTCTTGGAATAGTTCATTGTGACTGAATTCTCCAAGACCACTAAACAACAACATGTATGTGTTTGTCTAGGTAAGAGTGTGAAATTCCTTGGTATAATTAGTGTTTCTCAGGATCCTCCTCTTACAAGGGAGTTAAGCACGAGGCAGTGTGAGTGGTTATTGAGTAGCACCGGAGATATTTCCAGGATTGTATTTGTATCTGGGGGCTCTTTCAATAGTTTCGGGCTTTTCTACCCTGCCCATACGAACAATCCCACCTGCGACTGTCTGCCTGAGCATTGATTATATTAAGGTGACCTTAGTTGCCTTACCTAGGTTATCGAGGGGGTACTTTTTAGGGGTTATTCTACAGGTGTCCCAGCCAGGTTGGGGTCGGACAGCGCACTCGCTATATGTGTTGAAGCTAAGGGACACAATAATTGGTTACAAACCTCCGCTTGTTATGTATGGGATTCTCAAGCCTCTCCTAGGCGAGACATACCCACTTCATTCGGGAGCTCACATATCCTACCCTTGTTTTCTTGTGATTGGATTTAGATTATATTGGTGTATGCTTTGTGCACGTTACCTTGCTAAGGGTTTGCATAATTAGAGGGTCTTTTTCATTTTTTGAGTCATTATGGATTCAGGTGTGGCACCTTGCCATTCTCATCATTTAGCAGGACTTCCTCCTTCTGCATCTCCTCCTCCTTTAGGAGAGATAAATAGACGGTCCATGCGGACTACTTCTCACATTGATTCACACACGATGGGAGATCATGAAGCTGAAATTCCTGAGCTACCTCCTTCACTTCATGGGGTTGAAGAAGAAGATCCCACTCCTAATTATGATCCTTCACTTGATATGCCTACATACTCTGGGTATGATCCTTCACATGATATACCTACACACTCTAGGTATGATCCCTCATTCACAGGTCACCGATATTGGATGACGGGTGACAAGACTCATCATGAACCCATGAACACTAGTTAAGTTAGTTATGATATGTTTGGTATTGCTGCACATGATTCGGTACCGCATGCCGAGTCGGAGTTTGAACCTAACTCTATGCCTGGGATAATTCCTAGTCACTTCCATGTGGAGAGATTTGGGAACACAAGTCACATTGCACCCTTCATCCCGGTGGTGGAAGTCACATCATATGTTTGTCCTAGACCTAGTGCTAGTAGTCCTATTTGGATACCAGAACCAAGACAAGTGACTGTAGGGAATGCCACTTACATAGTTTCACATGTCCCTTCATCCTCTATTCCTAGTTCTTCGAATTCTCTTCCTCCCCCACATTCACATGGTCCTTTGGCCCAGAATTTTGCTATGAGTCATGTTCGTACTGTTGATACTGGCATATTTGTGTCTCTGTAGAAATTCTGACCAGCAATATATTAATTTCACTCACAACAAATTACAATTGATCATGCAAATTGTCAACAATAGAGACTGAAAATGGAGCTGTAACACAAAATTATATTAACTCAGTGTACAATAGCCAACCCTGTAATAACATAGGCTGCTGAATAAATAGAATACATGAAGAAATTGAATGCATGAGGAAGCATCCAAATCTAGCATAAAGCAGGCTTACCCAAAATAGGCAAATCCCCCATAGGTGTAAAAAGATGATCCCAAATCTGTCATGAGGCTCACGAATTGGCAAGGGCGCATGGGCAAGCTAATGAGTGGTGGAATGGAAGCTCATACATGCTTTTTCATGGAGGAAAGAGAGGAGGAGGAAGAGGCGACAAAGTTGATTCACCTCACCTAGTCTTGCTTTCCTATGTGCCTTAAAACACTGAAAAAGCAGGGAATAAAGCAGAAAAAGCAGATAGGCACCTAGGAGGCCAGGAATAAAGTAGATTTGATTCCTAAGGCTTTCCCAAGCGCTACATGAGTCAAAGATGGCAAGTTTGACCTCTATGGATAGGCAATTAGCAACTTGCACATGGTGGGACTCATGGACTAGGCAAATAAGACAAAAATAAATGAATTAATGTCCAAGTGGGTAAATACTATGGGTTGATTATTATAACACCCCCCATTAAGCCTGAATTTATGAGTAATAAATCAAAAATATAGGGCCTAGCAACAAGGCTTAGTCACCCTTTACATACTGCAAGTCCATATGAACCAAGGAAAGAGGCAAAACCAACTTGGGAAAATCCTCCCTTAAACATGGATTGTAAAACAAAATTGTAGAATCTTGTCTCCAATCATGCCTTTACAGCATGATCAACAATCCCCAGCAATGATTTGAGATTGTTGAAGGTCTTCTCACAAAATGCTTTGGTGAAGATATTAGCTACTTGTTTTGAAGATGAACAGAAGAGTAGGTGAATGGTGTCATCATGCACAAGCTCCCTGATGTAGTGCATGTGAATCTCAATGTGTCTGGTTCTCTGCTTCTGAACTGGATCTTTGCAGATTCAAATGGTACTCTGGCTATCTCAGTAGATGGTAGTTGAGTACTCAGGTTTGAAACCACACTCTCCAAGTAAACCTTGCAACAATTGTTGGGGCGCGTACCCTAAGGATTATTAGTTCGGGTAACTTCGCGGCTGATCGTAAGTGGAGTTAGGGGTCAAAATAGTATTAGGGGTGTCAGGGTAAGTCAAAACCCCCTTTTTTTGTAATAAACCCATAGTTTAAATCCAGGGTTTAGGGTTTTTGGGAGCCCATGGGTTGAAGCCATGGTTTTGTATCAGCGCGATGTATAAATAGGCATTTTTGTAATAAGAAGAGGTTAGGTTTTTTTGATGTGAAGAAAGGTTAAGATGAGGCTAAGGCTGATATTGTAAGGAAAGGTTAAGTCCCAGCTATGTGCGTGGACGACCTCTGCAGCTGTGTGCGCAAAGGGATTTTGTAAGAAAGATTGAGGAAAGACCTACAGCTGAGTGCGCAGGGGCCTGCTGCTGTGTGCGCGGCTTTTAAAGATTGAAGGGATCTGTAGCTGAGTGCGTAGATCAAACTGTGGATTTTGTAGCAAGTTGAATAGACCACAGTTTGTGGACGTAACCCCTACACTGGGGGTGAACCATGTTATATCCGGTGTTGTGGTTTCTTGTGCTGTTGTGTTTCTGTTGTCTCTTATGCATTAATAACTGTAGACATCTGATAAGTTAAGATTGCTGTTAATATTTAGCTTCGCTGTGAATTCCCTGTAGTGGGTTGAGCAAGTAATGATTGTTTATTGATTTGTGAAGTTGTATGTGAATGAATGGTAAGCTTTTATAGTATTGTTTAATAATATTGTTAAAGGCCAAGGTACAGTAATTCCCCTCTCGGCTTGCAGAAACCTGATTCTGCGGCACCCCATAGCTGTTTCGGGTGAGATTGCAACCTACGCGCAGGTTGTTGCCGAAAGGGCCAACACTGTGGGTTTGTTTGTTGGTACGACACTAAAGGTTTAAACCCAGGTCTGCCCTATTGCCCAACAAATTGGTTCCGTTTCCGGTTGAACTCAGTACCTGCTCAAGAGGGGTTTACATTGTACCTCAAGGGCTATGTTCTGGAGGCCCTCTGTGAAGGAAATCAGTGATTGGTTTGCTGAGATCTGTTTGAAGTTTGCGCAGCAAGAGAATGCCAATCCGCGGTGTAGTGCAAGTGAATTTTTACAAAGGTATGTTTTTTGTGATGCTTATGAAACTTTTTTTGGTAGTATCCACATAGAGTTGCACCAGTGGCTGTCTAGGTTAACAGAGAGGAGGACGAACTTTCAAGTCCGACGGATTCCTGTGTGGACCCCCGCAAGGGTCAATCTTGTGCAACACGTAAACAATGAGGTATCCCGCGCTGTCAATTTCTGGATGACACGAACGTTGGAAGCCTTTGTGACAGAGTTTTCCATTGACACAAGCACCTCCTTCAGCGAAGCTGAACAGCAGTTTTTCCGAGGTCCCCGTGGTAAGTTTTTGAATTCCTTAAGCTTGAAGATTAAAATACTATTGGTTGAAAAAGGTATATTATTCTTTGAATCAGACTGTTAGTTTAGTAGTACTAACATATGTTTGCAAGTGAGAGTACCTTCGACACGCAAAGTGGGTTGCCGCGAAGTGAGCAAAGGTACAAAAGAGATTTTGAGTCCTACTCTTCAAGTCAGACCACCGTACCTCCCCCTGTAAACCCTCCACAACCAGACCTTGAAGAAAACCCTTCGGTAGGAAACCCTCTTGCCACCCCCCAGCGTCGCTGTGTTACCCCTAAAGTTCGGCCGTAGTGTGACAGGAAACCAAGTCCAAGTATTCCAACCACTGGTCAATCAGCCCCTGTAAATCCCCCCCCATCAACATCCTGTCCTCCTCCCAACCCTGCCAGAACCGCCATGGCCCACCTAGCTGATGATATTAAGCTACCCATCTTCAACGGAACGAGATCAGAAGATCCAGAATAGTTCTAGTTTTTATGTGAGGCCATATGGAACGTGAAGAGCATTACCGACCTGGATGTAAGAACCGCGCAGCTCATTACTTCCTTTCACGACTGCACTTTGACCTGGTTCATGAAATTCTCCAGTAATCAGCACCCCACTTTGGCTGAAATCAAGGCCGCCATCATTAAGGAATTTAAGAAACCAAAATCAGAATCCCAAAGCATCACTGAACTCAAAGAGATTCAACAGCAGCGCGGTGAATCAGTGTGGGACTTTGATCAGAGATTTAAAGTTCTACTGGACCAAGTCAGCTTTACTATTAGTCCTACGCAGCACAAGGAATGGTTTATCGCTGCATTATTTCTGCATATCAGAACTCCGTTCATGCAACAGAAGGTTGCTGATCAGCAAGAGGCTCTAGAAATTGCAATGAAGTTAGAGATCGCCCCCGTTGGAGATGATTCTGGTATTGCCCAAATCCAAGCGCAGCTGGCAGCGATGGCTCTGGAGCTTCACGATATGAAGAAAGCTAAAATCAGTCGAGAGGAGGTCTGTTGTACGCAATGTCGGTCCGAGGGTCACGATAGGGACCAGTGCCCTGTGGTCCAAACTTACCTAAATACGGGCACGCCCAACCAATTCAATGCCGGTGTTCTATATTGTGAGATTTGCCGAACCACTGGCCAGCATCGCCCTAAACACTGCCATCTTCTTCAAAGATATGTTCAAGTTCCCAAAAACCTCTACTGCCATTTCTGTAAGTCCGTAGGGCATAATGAAGAAGAGTGTCGTAGCTACGACCTTATGCGAGAGTGCACCTCTGACGCCTACCGAGTCCACAATGAAGCTCAGAATAATAATGGATATGGCTACCATGGCGGTGCCCCTGGAAGAGGTGCTTTTGGCGGTTGCGACCGTGGTGGGATGACCAGAAGAGGTAGAGGCCAGGCTGTGTGTTACAATTGTAACCAAGTTGGTCACTTGGCTCGCTATTGTCGGAACCCCACTACGACCTGTTGGTATTGTCGCGCAGTGGACCACGTGATTGAACAGTGCCCCCAGCTCCTTGCCAAGATCCAGGAAAACAACCATGGCCCCACCCCAAACATTCAGTTGATTTCCATTGAGCACAGACCTACCCCAGCCCTCAATGTGGTCACCCGGAGTGGAGCTACAACGCATACTCAAAACTCGCCAAAGCAATCTGCCACGGTGTGCATATGTAAGGCCTCCGATAAATTTCCAACCCTTGATCCTGTGACGGACCAAGTACCAGCCCAGCAGGTCCAGCGCGATATTGTGGATCCTTGCACCGTGGAAGCACCTGCCCGGCAACCTAAGCCGGCTTCGCAGCTACACGAGCCCTCGATGGATAAAATAAGTACACTATCCTCTTTCTTGCAGAGCTATATGAAACTCTTACGGAATCAGAACACTCTAAAAGAGCTGCAAAAAGTTCTTGCTGTCACAGACCCTCAGAAAGGAATTGATTAGGAGAAAACTGTTAGTCGTGTCCAAAGAATGGGAAGGGAAATGAGATTGACCGTTCAGATCGGAGAATATGATATGACCGACGTCATTTTGGATCTTGGATTAGACGTTAATGTTCTACCCAAGCAGACCTGGGGACAAATGGGAAATCCTTCATTGGTTTGGTCACCTATACAGCTGCGATTGGCTAACCAGCAAAGGATTGTACCATTAGGGAGACTTCTTAGTGTTCCAATCGACATCGATGGGGTCAGTACTCTGGCAAATTTCGAAGTTATTGAGATCATTGATGACAGCAATCCTTATCCAGCTTTGTTGGGAATTGAGTGGGCCATGGCCAATGCTGCAGTCATCAACCTTAAGAGGAGACAGATGACCTTCGAAGGAAATGGTCTACGCGTTATTATACCCCTCGACCCATCCCAAGGTGAAAGATATACAAAACCACTCAGAGATGAGGGGGAGCAAGATACTCTAGATAACATATACAACATCACAGCCAAGGACGCAGATTATGTCGAACCTGATGATGAAGGTGTCATGGATTGGCAATGTGATAGCTCCCGCATGTCTGATTCAGACGATGGTCTAGAGAATTGGCAGAATCGACTGTACGAGCTGCATGGTCATAGATGCGCGCAGATCGCTCAGTCTCTTAGATGCCTTCGTGCACAGGCTAGAGAGTTGCCTACGCATGTGGGGATGACAGACCCGGGAGAATTTATTGCACCTGTGTCACAACGAGTACCTCAGTCACAAAACTCCCAAAGTCTGGAAATAGCACTAGAAACTACAGTAGCATGGGGGTCCGATCCTACAAAGTCTCACCCCAGTCGGGGAACCTACCAGAAATTCCTGCACCCCAGATTCATAAGCCAAGCTCACGAGATGTGAAGTAAACTCAAGGGGCTGACCAGTCTTTAGCGCCAGTTGAGGCACCACTCTGCAGGAATTGAAGACCACACCAAGGGGCCGAGCCAAGACACCAATCCCTCAAATCTAATAGTCCTGTCGCAGATATTCACCGGTCGCGTCGAAGGGCACTATTGTGCCAAGGTTGCTTATTTCCCTAAAGCTTCAACCCTGATTCTGCCAAGGCCCAAAAACATAGCGGGGCTCAAAATCTGACCGTTGGGAAGCAGCCAATTTGGCGGCGGCAGAGTTTTAATTGCTTTAAATGACTGTACTAAGGCCAGTACCGGCAATCGCGGACAAGATTTTCGTTAGACTTGGTGCCTTCAATGCACTGTCCTGCCCGATTTGATTGATGGTGTGTATAAGAAGATGCCCCAGTTAAGAAAAATTGCATCATGCATTTCTTCAAGAATTCTGAGTGAACCCATGACCACTGAACGGGAGATTGACGATTTGGTCAGAGAATTCGAGCAAGAGGGTATGATCCCCTGTTCTAATCAGCTCCCTACCCTAGCTCACTGTGGAGACATTCCCCCAGCACCACCATGGCCGATGCAGACACGGTCTACCAGGAAAATGTCCAGCACTGAATTTCGCACCAAGCGCAACCAAGATCGGCAACGAAAAACAGGGCAAACACCAGGAGCTCATCCTATGGAGCCCTCTGGTTCCGCACAGACCCCGACTGGGGGAAGGGAGAATGTTCCACCACCACGGCCACCGTATCTACCACCTGTGCGCCCAGGTACCAAGCTACCCTGTCGGACGAAGCAATTTACATTAGCCACACCCTCGCTGCCACAGGGAGTGCAGTTGATAGGAAGTATGACAGGGAAGAATGATCGGCTTAAGTACAGGGACCACGACACCAATGACCATGGAAAGTTTCCACAATTTGAACCAGAACAATACTTGCACCGCGTCAAGTACCCAGATCATAGGGTCACAGTACTGGAAGTGCAAACCTGGGCTACGGGCCTGGACAACGCTGGCCTACTCAAGATACTTAACATTCCCCATTTTGGTCGTGGCATACATGTGACAGTAGTGGCCAAGCAATTACTAGCGCTGGTGCATGACGGCTATTTATGGATAGGGGACCGGCAAATTCCTATTGATGCCGCCCTCATCCATAGGATCACAGGTTTACCCATGGCAGGACCTGATCCGGGAACTGAATTTCCGTCCAAACATGACGATACAAAGCTTGCGCAAACCATGAAAGAACGGTTTGGCCTAACAAAAGGAAAATGGGGGTATCACACTTCCACGATTCAGGAATAGCCCATTCGCTTTGCAGCTGAACTCTTAGCCTGCAAACTCATACGAAAATGCAGGCCAACTGAACTACCTGCTCCGGTTATCCGGATTGCTATGAACTGCGCAGAAGGGTATACTTATAATTGGGCCGAATATCTTGCGAAGGAGTTTCTGGAGGATGCCCGTGATGCGCAAGAAAAAGGTAGACCTTTTCATTATTCCTGGCTTTTAATCCTTATTGCATTAGTTGGGTGGAAAGAACCCACGGAAGCCCAGTTTGTAGAATTAAACCCCGGCATGCCAGGGACAATGAGGTATGCCTCCCTATGGATATCCTTAGACAAGGAAGCACAGCAGATGACGAACACTATGTTCGTCTTTTATGCTATGAGTATTCACTATGAGATTGTGTGAACGCCTCGACTTACCAATGAAGTGTTCTCTCAATACAAGGGCATCGCGCACTTTAGTGCCGATATGCATCATGTTTTCATTCAAGCTTGTGCAGAACCACAATGGCAATGCTTCAAATTACCCTATGTAGTCACCGAACCAGATATCAGGTGGATAGTTCAGCTCTGGCCGGCCGAATGGCTGAAAGATTTAGGGAAAAAACCCTCTATTCCGGTTCCCCCAGCTACCAATATTGGCGCAGGTACTAGTCAGGCGCAGCAGCAGAGCCCATTGGAAGATAGTGAAGACCTAAGTGATTCGCAGAGGGATGACGATGACCAGGGTGGAGGCAGTGAACAGGATGAACAGGATAAACAGGATGAATAGGATGAGGAGTCGGTCAAGACTATATCAGCTCCTAACCCACCAACGAAGCGCACGTCATCAGAAGTAGCCGAGGTAACCAAGCCGCAGTCCCGCAAAAAGGAAAAAGCAGCGAAGGACAAAGATATTGAGGAAGAAGCCCCTGTCACACTGGATGCGCTAGAACAAGCTCTAGAACAGTCTACGACAGCGCTTACTAAAAAATGGTCAGAGTTTGCAGAACTGCATCTAGCTGGGCTATCAGGTATCGCAAACAGGGTATCAGAGCTGAAGGAGCTAGCAGCAAAATCAGCGCATAGTACTGCGACAAGTAGCACTACAGCACCAGCACAGCAGGATATCAGACAATGGCCACCCAGAGATCACCTGGGACAGGTATCAAGCACAACTCTGCTACAGCCTGACATGGATCCCCGACCCCAGATGGATACAACCGCGGGACTTGATTATATGAAGATGTCTATGTCAGAGTTGCACCTCCACCAGCTTGTGATTACAAAGGAGATCCATACCCGAACCCAATTGTCCCAAACCCAATTGGAAGACACCATCAAACAAAACAAAACCTTTGCCGCACGTCTAGAAGAACTTGCACAACAAAAGAAAGAGGATGAACATACAACCACTACGTTGATGCAAGCATTGGATGAGGCATGTCAGAGTCTTTCTGACTCCGACATACAGGGAGCAAAGGCACCAGAGCAGAGAATCGCTAAGCTGAGAGACTATGCCCAGCAGTCTCGCAGTGAGTTTGAAAGGATGAAGATAGAACATCAGCACCAGATTGCAGAACTTCAACGGCGCATTCCTCCTAAGACTCCACCAGAGGTCAGAGAACAATGCCAGCAGGACATCAAGGCTTCAGTAGGGAAAATAGCAGATAATGTGGCCAGTGTCGCAAAAATAATGGAAGACAGCATAGAAGCATGGGAAAACCTACAGGACCATCCAGATGTAGGTAAGGTCCAGGAAATCATCAAGTTGCGCCAGGGTGAATTAGATGCAGTCAGAATAGAAGTCAAGACGCTACCCCCTATGCAGAAGATGGCTAAAGTAAAGCGCAGCAAGGAACTTCAGTAGGAGATCGAGTCCTGTAGGATAAAGTAAACGCTGATAGAGAATGCGTTACAGCCCCTGGTTGATGAAGCGTTAGAATTGAGCAATACAGCGGAAAGCCAGCTCAAACTTTTGAAGACCTATGACACTTTTGCACAGGAAAGGGCTAATACAGACTCATCTTCAGTATTACAGGAATTGGTGGAAAAGGAGAAAGCCGTTGATGATATACTACACAACCTCACCAGTCACTTCCAGGTCCTAGCGCAGAATATTCTCCCACCAGAGTCCTCGCAGAGTGTCCCGGGACGGGCCACTAGTGAGTCTTAGGGGCCTGTTGGGGCGCGTACCCTAAGGATTATTAGTTCGGGTAACTTCGCGGCTGATCGTAAGCGGAGTTAGGGGTCAAAATAGTCTTAGGGGTGTCAGGGTAAGTCAAAACCCCCTTTTTTTGTAATAAACCCATGGTTTAAATCCAGGGCTTAGGGTTTTTGGGAGCCCATGGGTTGAAGCCATGGTTTTGTATCAGCGCGATGTATAAATAGGTATTTTTGTAATAAGAAGAGGTTAGGTTTTTTTTATGTGAAGAAAGGTTAAGACGAGGCTAAGTCTGATATTGTAAGGAAAGGTTAAGTCCCAGCTGTGTGCGTGGATGACCTCTGCAGCTGTGTGCGCAGAGGGATTTTGTAAGAAAGATTGAGGAAAGACCTGCAGTTGAGTGCGCAGGGGCCTGCTGCTGTGTGCGCGGCTTTTAAAGATTGAAGGGATCTGCAGCTGAGTGCGCAGATCAAACTGTGGATTTTGTAGCAAGTTGAATAGACCACAGTTTGTGGACGTAACCCCTACACTGGGGGTGAACCACGTTATATCCAGTGTTGTGGTTTCTTGTGCTGTTGTGTTTCTGTTGTCTCTTATGCATTAATAACTGTAGACATCTGATAAGTTAAGATTGCTGTTAATATTTAGCTTCGCTGTGAATTCCCTGTAGTGGGTTGAGCAAGTAATGACTATTTATTGATCTGCGAAGTTGTATGTGAATGAATGGTAAGCTTTTATAGTATTGTTTAATAATATTGTTAAAGGCCAAGGTACAGTAATTCCCCTCTCGGCTTGCAGAAACCTGATTCTGCAGCACCCCATAGCTATTTCGGGTGAGACTGCAACCTGCGCACAGGTTGTTGCCAAAAGGGCCAACACTGTGGGTCTGTTTGTTGGTGCGACACTAAAGGTTTAAACCCAGGTCTGCCCTATTGCCCAACAACAATAAACACTGAGTTGCTGCATTGACAACTCCTCTGTACTCAGCTTCTGTAGATGAGAGTGCAATGGCACTCTGTTTCTTGCTTGACCAGCTAATTGGCCCTTTTGCAAGCATGAACACATAACCTGAAGTGGACTTCTTGTCTGTGCTATCACCTGCCCAATCACTGTCAGTAAAACCAATTAACTCAAGATCAGAATTGGCTTTATAGAAAATCCCATGTGTCCTTGTTCCCTGAACAAAGCTAATGATCCTCTTGGCTTCTTTCCAATGGATCTCATGGGGCTGATCCATGAATCTAGAAGCAACACTGACTGCATAACAAATATCAGGTCGAGTATGTGTCAAATACAATAAACATCCAACCAACTGTTTATACAAAGTGTTGTTTACCATCGGTGGAGAATCATCTTCCTCCAGCTTCACTCCTGAAAGGAAAGGAGTTTTGATTGCTTTGCAATCTTGCATTCTGAATTTGATCAGAAAATCCAAGGCATATTTGGACTGGTGCACCTTGATTCCAGCTTTGGTTTGAGCAATCTCAAGCCCCAGAAATTGACTTAAGAGCCCCAAATCTGTCATGGAGAAGGCTTGGTTCATATCTCCTTTTAGAGAAGCAATCTCAGCCTGTGAGCTTCCTGTAATGAGGAGGTCATCAACATATAACACAATGATCATTAATGAACCATTAATTACCTTCAGATATACATTCGAATCTGATTTGCACCAAAGAAAATTCAGAGATAGCAAGAAGCTATCTATCTTGGCATACCAAGCCCTGGGGGCTTGGTTTAGCCCATACAATGACTTTCTCAACCTGCACACAAGAGAATGGTCAGTAGCAAAACCTTGGGGATGCTGCATATATATCTTCTCAGTGAGATCACCATTCAGAAAGGAACATTTTACATCCATATGATGTACCTCCCATTGCCTTGATGCTGCAATGGCTAGAGCTAGCCTGATTGAATCCAACTTTGCCACTGGGGCAAAAGTCTCATTGTAATCAATGCCATGAACTTGTGAGTAGCCTTTAGCTACCAATATAGCCTTGTACTTTAGTGGTGAACCATCAGCAGCAAATTTGGTCTTATAGACCCACTTACACTGTACTACTTTTCTCCCAGGAGGAAGATCCACTAGCTCCAATGTGTTGCTTTTCTGTAGCGAGTTGAACTCCTCATTCATGGCAGCTTGCCATCTTGGATCTCCTGCTACTTATTCATATGTTTGAGGATCAGAATCCACCATCAAATAGCATTTTTCATCAAACTCAGGATCCTTCATGCACAGACCACTCTCAAATTGAGATCTAGTCCTCCTTG
>LPNX010171679.1:210631-235205 GCA_001517045.1 Pseudotsuga menziesii
CTCAGAGTCAAGTACCTTCTATTGTTTCAAGAGGTCATATTCCTACTTCTGGAGGTCATATTCCTACTTCGGGAATGTCTATTCCTACCTATGGAGTTTCTCATGGGACATCTCATGGGATTTCTTATGGACCATATTATGGATTGTAGTATGGATAGAGCTATTCACCTTATGGGTATAGGTATCAACAACCAACTTACTCTCTGACTTATGGCTTTGTAGCCCCACATAGTCAAGGTACACCACATTATGGTGCATCCATGCCACCCTACATGGGTCAAATGGGAGAAGGGCACCATGGCCAAGGCCATGGTTGTTACGATAATCAGTCTTATGTGAACCAAAACTATCAGGGAGCATGGCATCGACCTGCTCAACCTAGGCTCCCTTTCCTCGCAATGCTAAATCTTCCTGACTTGTTGAGACTAATGAACGATCCTATATCTCATGACCCAGCTTGGCCGGCTGTCCCTAATAAGATTCCCTCATACATCCCCAAATTTGAGGGCAAACTAGGAGAAGATCCAAGTGAACATGTTGCTACATTTCACTTATGGTGCTCTTCTAATTCCTTACACAAAGATTCAATCCATTTAAGGCTATTTCAACACACCCTCACCGGGCCTGCAGTGAAATGGTACATAGAGCTACCTAAGGTGGCATTCACTTTGTTTGATGACCTAGATATGAATTTTCTCAACCACTTCTAGCTACCAGCACATTACGACATTGGTACGAAACTCTTGTTGACATTTTGGCAAGATAAAGCCACGCATATCTCGGACCATATCCAAGAGTGGCGTAGACAGAAGAGATTGATTAAAGCCTTCATACCGTCGGAGTTTCTCCTCAAATGGTTCTTTAAATCATTACTGCCTTATATAGCAAAGGATGTCTCTACATCTGGAGTTCAGAACCAGGAACAAGCCATTTTTAGGGCACAGGAATTGGACTTGATTTATGCTCAATCCAGTTTTTTATATGAAATCATTCCTAATGATTCGTGTTCTAGTTTTGACCCTAAGGTCAAACATGGACCACATGCTGATGGCATTGTTAGTTGTACGAGTGCCAAACCTGCATATTCGGTTGTGCAACAGGTCAGTTAATTTTCTATCAACCAATCTACCTCAGGACAAGCCACAACTTTGTCTCAACCCACCCAAATGACGAGCATGATTTCGGTGCAATCGTTGGACCATAAGGGTAACCAGCAACCTGGAAGGAATAAAAATAAGGGTAAGAACAATCGTAAGGGTGAGAATAGAAATGAAAATTCCAATTCTAATGACAAGAATGCCCGAAATGCTGGCAGGGACAAGCAGTCTAAACGTAAGGTTAAGTTTCCTTGCAAGTTGTGTAAGGATGATCACCTCACTCACTTGTGCCCTCGTATTGAAGAAGCCTCAAGGTTCATAGCATAGGGCACCGCTGTGCTGATCAACCCTTTACCTCATAATCAAAACATGAAATTGAGGACCCATGATCAGTCTAGTGGGGATCAAGATCTGACAGAGGCTAGTAGTCATGGTTGCATCAACATGGTTCATGCTACTAATGTTGTGACTCATGCGAAGGACTATGGTTTGTCACAACTAGACCTTGGAAAAGAACCTACTCCACCCGGGAGTCCTTTGCATATTGAAAACCCTATGGATAAACCTAAAGTTGCACCTCGCATTCCTAAGGGAGTCCTTAAGTGTTTGGGGCACAATCCTAATGCCCGAGCCGCCCAGAACAATTATGTTGTTGAGGATTTGGGCCACACTCCTTGTGCGATGTCTACACTTGAATTACTTTAGAGTTGTCCTTCGCAAAGGAAGGATTTTCTCTCTGCCCTTGGTGTTAACGATGATAATTCTTCCTCCATAATCAAATTTGAAACCACAGGACTATAGCCTCGCTTGCCTTACTATGTTTCTCTCTTAATTTATGTAGAATTTCTTAACATGACCATCAAATGCATTGTGATTGACAAAGGCGTTGCTGCTTCCGTGATGTCTTTGCCATGTTGGAAGGGTTTGGGTTCCCCCGAGTTTTCTAAATCCGGTACCATGTTGACTGCTTTCGATGGTTGATCATTTCGACTACTACGACATTCTTCCTTCTCTTAAAGTCCATTTTGGAGGGAAGACCATCGGGATAGAGGTCGCGGTGGTTGATGCACCCCTTGAATACAATTTGTTACTGGGTAGGAATTGGATGTACAGTATGCAAGCTATAGCTTCTTCTCTATTTTGAGTTGTATTCTTTTCGTTTAATGGGAATATCATTACAATTGATCAAACATCATTCAAGAATCCATTTGTTACCTCATCTTCGGGAGCTTCTATCCCAATTGTCGAGCACTCTCAGCCGACAACTGGGAGTGTGGGTGTTGGCATGTATCCAACCCTTATGGGATCTTTTAGTTGTTCGGCACTTGTTCTTATGATCGGGTCTAGTTTTGGTGAGGCTTCATCATCAATAATATCGGTGTCTTTTCACACAACCCATATGGAATATCCTTGGATTCTTCCTACATCGAGTCCTTTGAGTGATCCCATCGAAACGGACGTGTTGTTGGATACAACTATGATAGCATATCAAGGTAATCTTAAATGTGTTGCAGATCCTAGGCCTTCCTCTTCGGGGACGAAGGAGGAGGACCCATATGTGCTTCCTGCATGGGCAGTTCAGTCTTCTCATGCACATGACTACCTTGATAGTGTTTTTCCTTCAGATGAATCTATTATTGAGGCCATGTCTAGAGTTGAGCCTCCTTGGGAAGAATTGCATCATAGATCTTATTTTCTTCCTGAGCTTGACCGTTTGGAGCGTGAGGACTTTAGGGAGGTTCTTAGTGAGAGAATTGGTAGCCCGTGGTTCCATTGAGCTCTCCTAGTTTGATGGCTAGTGGAAACATGGAAAATATATCTCCTACCATTCCTATCAATATCTCTCGTGATCCTAGCAATATTGAGAATGTCTATATTGGGGCAGAATGTTCCCATGCCGAGATTCAAGAGTATACTGAGCTGTTCAAAGAATTTCATGATGTATTTGCTTGGTCATATGAGTAAATTCCAGGTATCAACCCTCGCATTGTTGAACATGAGATTAAAACTTATCCCAATGCTAAGCTTGTTCGACAATGCTTGCGTGTGGTGAATCCTAGGAAAGCACCCGCGATTAAGGCTGAGATAGAAAAACCGTTGAATGTCGGTTTTATCTATCCCATTTCCTTGATAGAGTGGGTTTCAAACCCCATTCCAGTGGATAAGAAGCAAGGATGATCCACATATGTACTGATTTCCGTGACTTGAATCGTTCCTGTCCTAAGGACAATTTTCCCACACCATTTATTGATCAAATTTTGGATGAGTGTGCAGGAAGCAAGGTATTTTCCTTTATGGATGGCTTTTTCGGATACAATTAGATACAGATTCAAACTAGGGACCAACATAAGACTGCATTTATTTGTCCTTGGGGTACCTTTGCATATTGGAAGATGCCTTTTGGACTTAAAAATGCCAGAGCCACATTTCAGCAGGCTATGACCTTGATCTTCCATGATCTCAAATCGATTATTGAAGTCTTTTTGGATGACCTTGCTGCTCATTCTTGTATGAGAATGCGTCATTCCTACCATTTGAGATTAGTGTTCGAAAGGTGCTGCCATTACTTGGTCAGGTTAAATCCTCATAAGTGCATCTTTTGTGTGAAGTCTGGTCGCTTATTAGGGTTCATTGTCTCTAAGGAGGGTATAAGAGTCAACCTTTTAAAGGTTGAGGCAATACTTCAATTGTCTCCCCCAAGAAACATTAGACATCTTCAATGTTTGCAAGGCATGGAAAACTTCTTACAGAGATTCGTTGTTAACTTTGCCAATTTGACTACAGGATTTATGCATCTTTTGAAGAAGGACACTACCTTTTTTTGGGATGAGCAAGCCTAGTGTTGATGTATTTGTAACTTCAGAATGTATTCATCTATGTATCTTATGTATTGTAACCCGATGTTCATTTCAGGATGTATCTATAATGTAATTGAGTCATGTTGTCATGCCCCAATGTTCCAATCGAGAGGATCAATAATGTAAACAAGGCATGTCAAGTAATTGTGGGTAACCCTTCGATTGTCTAAGGGTTAAAGTCCCTGCAGTTTCGGGGCACTAGGGTTATTAGAATCTCCTAGTAGAGGTCATCCCTAGTAGGGTTTTAGTCATGCCGAGATTAGTATAAATAGAGAGCTAGACTCTCTATTTAGTACACATCACAAACAAACTCAAGTGTAGTGCATAGTTGAGGAAGGAGAAGACACTGGGGCTGGATAAGAATAAGGTTACTGCTATTGGGAGATCACTTACTATTTTGGGCTTTTACTATTTTTGGTGTTGATTCTATCTCTGAGGAATTTGCATGGTTTTCTCCATTTATGGTTTCCTCGATGAAAAACACTGTGTTCATTGTCTCTTGTGTTTGATTGTTGTACTTGTTATTCTCTTAGTTAAAGATCCTAATAATGCTAGCTTAATGTTGAAAAACTAACATGGAATCAGAGCTAACCTGAGAAGAAGACACTGTGCAGCTGCAGAAACTAGGCTACCTATTTTGTGGATCTCTCTCTACATATTTTCAGCAAAATTAGGGTGGAATAACTCTCCTCCCTAGGGCACATCTTTCTATCGAAGAAGAATCCAATTCTGAGGTCTTTTAGTTTTGGACCCGACACTACTGTCGGAAATTAGGGCTTTTCACAGAAGAGGAATTTTTCAGTGAGCCAGGATTTGATTGATCTTCTCCCTAAAATCAAAGTTAGGGATCAATTTCAAGGCATTTGGGTGGATAGATATTTGGAAAACCAAAACCCTAACTTGCTCCTGATCCAGTACTGGGGGATTTTAGCTCCAAATCCAAATCTAACATCTTGACCCGGTAAGATCTAAATCTTTTGCATTTCCATTTGAGGTTCTCAGTTTAAGATGTTTCATCATACCAAGATTGATGAAAAGCTTGAGGAAGCTGATAACTTCCGAGCCTAGAAGTATAGGATCTCTTTGGTCCTGGAAGAAAATGAGTTGGACTCCTATATCAGTGAGGAGGTTCTAGTTCCAGAGGGAGATGAGGCAAAGGCCTTACATAAGAAGAATTTGGTTATGGAAAAGAGAATCATTGTTGATTCTATCAAGGATCACCTTATCCCATAGGTGTCCTCTCTCAAGACACCTAAAGCTATGTTTGATGCCCTAACGAAATTATTTGAAGGGAAGAACATACACCGGAAGATGACTTTGAGGAATAAACTGAGGAATGTGAAGATTCAGAATGTAGAGACCATCCAGTCTTACTTCACAAGGTTTTCTCAGATCAAGGAACAATTGGAAGCAGTAGATGAAGAAGTGGAGAATGCAGAAATTGTGATGACCACCTTGAATGGTCTCCCTATGACATGGGACTCTTTCATTCAAGAGATCTGTGCTAGAAAGAAGTTAGTCAAGTTCAATAGACTATGGGAATAATTTTCTCAAGAAGAATCTTGGATAGAAGCTCGAGAAGAGAAGATGGGAAGTGAATATCAAGCTGTCACAGTTCACTCCAAGAAAGGCAGAAGAAGATCTCATTGCTCCAAAGGTAAGGATCCTCATCATAGAGATAACAGTAGAAGGGACCTATCTAAAATGAGTTGTTATACATGTGATGAAAGAGGACACTTTGCAAAATACTATCCTAAGAACAAGGTTCACTCTCATAAGAAGAAGGGGAAAAAAAGAATACATCATGCTCATGCTACAGAGGATGATGAACCATCCAAGAAAAGAACCAGATATGAAAGTGAAAGTTCTTCTAATGAAGATGAATATGTTTTGATTTTTTCTCTTACGGGAAACATTACTCATGGAAGTGATGATTGGCTTATAGACAGTGGGGATTCCAAACATATGAATGGATTCAAGGAATCCTTTGTGAAACTCTCAGAACATGAATCACCTCACAAGGTAAAACTAGGAGATGACTACCAATATCCAATAAAAGGTAATGGGGAATCTTCCTATAAGCTAGACTCTGGAAAGTCTATAACAATGAAGGAAGTATTGTTTGTGATAGGACTCAAGAAAAAACTTCTCTCCATATCAGCACTAGATGCAAAAGGAATGAGGGTTGCATTCATAGATGGTCAAGTTATCATGTGGCCAAAAGGAGAGACTATTGATGATGCAGTGGTGATTGGAGAACAAGAAGGAGGATTGTACAAATTAAAGGGCCATCCAGAACAAGCATTGTTCCATGACATAGTAGATCCAAGTGAACATTGGCATAGAAGGATTGCACATGTGTATTACAGAGCACTGCCAATTGCAAGAAAAGTTGTTGAAGGTCTTCCAGAATTCTAAGCAAAACATGATGGGGTCTGCAAAGGATGTGCGAAAGGAAAGAATACAAAGAAGACATTTCCTAGCAGTGAAAGCAAAGCCAAAGGAATCCTAGAAATCATCCACTCTGATGTATGCAGTCTTATGTCATCAAGCTCACTAAGCAGGTATGCATATTATGTTTCTTTTATTGATGATTTTTCTAGGAAGACATGGGTTTACTTCACGAAGAACAAAGACGAAGTATTCAGCAAATTCAAGGAATTCAAATCCTTGATCAAGAACCACATTGAAAAGAATATCAAGACCATTCGATCAGATAATGATGGAGAATTCACTTCAAATGAATTCAAAGAACTATGCAAAGAATCAGGGAGTAAGAGGGAGTTTTCCACTCCTTATAATCCACAACAGAATGGGATTATGGAATGGAAAAACAGAACTATCATGGAAGCTGCAAGAGCTATGCTTCATGATCAAGATCTTCCTATGCATCTGTTAACACTCCATTTTAATAGTTGATTTGAGGGCTTGATGGAGGTTCAGTAAGGGTCCCAGCCCCTCGAATCTCATGTGACTGTCCTTCAACAATGAAAGCGACAAGTGTATCGTGACATTGGGCACGATCCATATTTAAGGGCTGCGATCAATCAACGATAGATCAACGGTTTCAAATCGCTTCGCATGGGAAAACATGCGTGGTCTAAGCTCTTTTCCCAGATCGTGAAATATGTTAATAATCGGAAGCCTTCAATGGTTGAGATGTGACTTGAGGAAGATCTACGGCCTACGATGATTTCGTGATCCATACTTATATGGATAAAACCACAATCTCAAATCATGAAGAGGCATAGGGGTAAAAAGGGATCAATGGCTATGATAAAAGCACGAGGAAAGATCAACAGCTACGAGTCATTCCACAAGGAGAACCTGTATGGGAGAATACTTGAGTTCTCCATTGCGAAAAAGGGCAGGGCCCATTCTGATCGACAGCTGCAAGAAGGCCGACCTCGATCCACAACTCAGAATGTATCAAGATCCAAACTTCCCATGGCGTACCAAAGAGAAATACCGGCGGTGGGATAAGTGGAGCGTGGATAGTGGATACAAAGATTCCTTTGATCGGATGGCTGAGAAGGATCCCAAAGTACAGATCTCCTATCCTGTGTAGAAATAACAGTGGAGGGGCCGTTGACATGTGTAATATACTTCATCACAGATTAGTCAATTCCTTCGACGCCATTCAAGATATGCCTGAGGTTGAAGTCTCATCCAGTGGCATAGTTTTCCCTATTCACAAGTGTGGTACGTGTTCATTCCAGAGGAAGGAATCCATGTGAGGTGGCTTCATGTGGACTGGCTGAAGAAAATGAGTAAAGTAGCTGACGAATCCATTGCTCACACGAGGAGAGGTCAACGCAACATGGGAGCATACACTTTAGGGAATATACAACATGGATCTACTGTAGCAGAGGAAGTTCATTTCCACCTCCTATAGTAGACAGTGAGACGTCATGACCTATGAAGCCGAATAACCAGAATCCCCAGAGAACAAGAGATCACTTCGCTCATGCCTTCGCACATGTTGAGACCAGATATACTCAATGACAGAATGTGCAAGAAGGTTGACCAACCTATGTGAATATCAATCCCAATGCCCTATAAATAGTGCCTTCAGTTCAACATATCTCCAAGGATGAGGTTTCGCTTCTCCACATAGATGCAAAATCCCGATCGAGTTTGACGATGAAGATTTGGTTCGAGAAACTTGTCTGTATAAGGGTGTTGATGGTTGGTGAGAAGGCTCCACACTCACTAATCACCATGGAATTTCTATGCTAATGGTGATACCAGCCATCTGGGCCTAGACATGATATGCGCATCTCTAACAATGCATGATCTGGACACTTGCTCCCCGTAAGTGTATTTCCAGGATGATACCTTCGCGCCCGCCAAAGCCTCCGCAGAGTGGGACAGTCATCGACTATTCCCTTTGTAAACACTGGTTTGGATGGGAGCATCAGGGGCTCAAAGCCATCATCATTATGATTGTGAAGTACACTTGACGAGGGTGATGGGGTTGGTGTAGAGGTTCTACACCTTGGTGCCTGTGGGAGTGCTCACCTCACTGGAGGTGAGGAGACCAAGAATGATAGACCACCCCACAGGTCCATCTCAACTAGGAGCAGTGCGGCACTTCTTCTAGAGCCCACGTATAACAAGGGTTTTTCACACAACAAGGAAGGAGGTGGCAGATGTGTCTGCACCAGTGAGGGAGGTTAACCACTTTGCCTGATCCGGTGGATTATTCCTCTTTAAAGATCCAATATGGTACAATGGTTCAAAGAAGCCACGTGTGAAAAATCAGACGGTGAAAACACAAACATCTAAGGTCAGAAGAAGATCTCCTTCGGAAACATCGGAAGAATAATGCTTTTAGCAGCCGTAACAGTGGAGATATAAAGGATATCGCAGTCCACGACGGGCACAATCTTGATCGGAAGAATAACACTTTCAGTAGCCGCAACAGCGTAGATATAAAGGATATTGTAGTCCGTGACAGGAACAATCTTTATTGGAAGAATAACGCTTTCGGCAGCTGCAACAGCAGAATCCCAAGACTTACGGAGTGGTGCAAGCAACGACATGAGGTTTGAAAAGTCAAGGCGAAGATTGGGAGACTTTTCCATCTGCCATCCGCAACTGCGGAAACCAAAGTAACAATACGTTCTGACTCGAAAAACGAAATGACAGCTGATTGAGGCAAAGTTCATTGGAGCTAGTTGCTCGTCACTCTTTCGCAACAGCAAAAGCCCAAATGACTAAAAATTCTGGAAGTTTAGTTCACATATGGTTCCATTTTTGGCACAGTAGTTATATACATATAACGTTATCATGGAGGTCAGATCCTTGGCATGGCGGGAATATCCCTCATGTGGAACATTTTGATGTGGCAGGATATTTCATCATGTGTACAGCTTATTTGTAATAGTTTGGCGAAGCTTTTCTTGGCAGTTATAGTATTTGATCCATCACCATAATTGAGATGACACTGAAAGGCAGATGAACAGCCTGTTATGATAAATGAGTTGGCATTTGGTAGGGGGATGTGAATAGTTGCATTCTATTTTACGTTTTGGCTCCTTTGTAATGGCGAAGATGAGATATAAAGGAGAGGAACCAGGGATGGTTCCGGAGAGAGGAAAAACAGTTTGTTCAGAGCTAAGTACATCGTTTCTCGATTAAGAGAAGCTTGGAGAGTTTTGTTGTAGTTTCCAGATTGCTGTTGTATTAGAGTCGACTGTATTCTCTGTTACATTTTGGGTCTTTATCTTTGGAAGACCGTATTGTAATTTCACAGAGAGGAGTCTTGAAGACTTTCTGTCCAGTGTTCTATTTTACAGTTGCTGAAGTTGATGCCATAACCCATTTTTACCATTTTAAAGCCATAAATTGGATCGGTTCCCATTGGAGAGGGACCCTGAGACGTAGCCCAGTGAAGTGGGTGAACTCCGTTATCAACCTCTAATTATGACTCTCTGTTTCTGTGTTTTTCTTCTTGGCATCTGTTTATCAGTGTTGTTTTCCATTTTGAGCATTTAATTTCTATTAATATTGTTCCATTAATTAACCTGTTGCTCGCATTCTTTTACAACAAACTTTTAAATGCACACAAGTTGAGATCCTATGGATCATTTCTAGTGTGTGGCATTTTTACACACATTTTCCATGTAAAGGGGGAGTCATGATCCTTATCATCCATTAAGGCGTCCGAATAATTCAAACTATTTTTCGAGCCGAATGTGATAGCCAGCGCCACGATGTTTATCGTGCATAATTATAAAAGCATGGGGATATCCCATTCTTCGCACCGTTAACACCGGATGGTGACTTGTAATAGTTTTTTATTCTGCAGTCTCAGCATTAGGATTGTATATAAACGCTCCTGATATAAGGAGAAAAGAGATTTAGAGAATTGGGTTGGGAAACAATCCTGGGCTGAGGCTCCCATTTGTAAAAATATTGATACCTAAGTATGAATAAAATTGCAATGGAAGACTGTCATTCACAGCAAAGATTCCTGTGTTGTTGATTTTCCCAATAAGTTCTTTCTTTACGTGTAAATTGTGTTTCCTTGTTTTCACTCCATTTTGTTTATTGCTTTCATGCCTGCAATATAGGGTATAGTGGTTCGAAATTCGTACTTTCTACGCTCCTATTGATGTTCTAGGTATTAACAATGGTTCTTCTAAAGTCTCATGGAATTCATCTCACTGAAGCTCCATCAGATGGACTATTCCTTCTTGTCCTCTGAAACACCTCCTAAAATCTCCTGATTGGGAAATCAGCAGCTATCTTGCCTTCGTTTGCTACCTTTTTTCTTTCTTTCCATCTGTAATCATTTCTCATGCAGGTTTCGACTCCATTTCCCCATGGTCCTTTAACCCCGATAACCCCACCATGCACCTACCTCGACCCACTTTGCCCCATTTAGGATCCTAGCTCCCTCATCATACTGATTGAAAATCATATGCGGAGTAGACTCTGGTGACACACAAGACTGAAAAACTTATGTGGAGCTGCTCTGGTGACGAATGATAGATCCCTCTTTGACCACGCAGAGCTAGAGGTGCAGCCAAAAGTGGTTTTTCTATTACTCGGAGGCGGGCCTTTCCACAACCTTGTGCTCATTTCCAGTGCTAACAAACCAGCGTCGTTGCCAAGGATGAGATTGAATATCATCCCTGGGAAGAACGACAAACATTCAAAGGATAAAGATTTTCTATGGGAAAACAAAGATTCTTACATGTGAAAAAGGTTGTATCATTTTCCCTGGAAACTCCACTGAAAGATTCTGGAAGGTGACTCCACTGAGGAGACCGGTGGTCAGAAAGAAAGAGACGGGGAAAGGTCTCAAATCTTCCTTGGATTTGAATGAAAGGTTTAGATCTGATTGTTGATGGTGAACAATGGTCAGACAACCAGAAGGTCATGTCTCCTTTCACCTGGTGACTCCATCTATGAAGGATCCATTCTTCATAATGTTCTATGGCAGCTCCACTATCAAACGGGGTTGCAAGGTTTGAGGAGCTGATTCAATTTCTCCACCATCGAGATGACTTCTTGGGCTGCAAGGTATGCTCCTATGAATCTTGCTGCCATTCCTGGTTATCCCAATAAAATACCTCTGGTATATTGGCAGACATATCTTCCAAGATTCAATGATGAAAATGGTGATGATGCTTCCATTCATCTATTTAGATTTCATAAGCACATCCATAAGCTGGGAGGGGGATGGCATGAAGATTCTTTAATGAGACTGTTCATGTTTAGTTTGGAAGGGTATGTAAGGTCTTGGCATGAGGAATTGCTGACAAGGAGTTTATCCTTCCTTAAATACTTTCATGGAATATTCCATGAGCACTTCAAAAGGAATTACCCTTCTTTGTTGTCACTTCGAGATTGTTGCACCCATGAAAGAGGGTTCATTGAAAATGTGAAAGATGAGTGTGGTGATGATCAGTATTTGGATGAAGAGGTTTTAGATATCTTACATGAATATTCATCTCAAAAAGAAAGACAAACTAGCTGCCATAATATTCAAGAAAATCCCCAACAGTCAGTATTGTCTTCCTTGACTGAAGTTGACATAGACCAAAGATCGGATTCAACCAGTTATACCTCTCTTCCTGAAATTAGTGATGATTTGCAGCATTCTTGTCATTATTTGTGTGACCAAGAGAGAGGTTGGGACAATCAATCAAATCCTTCCTTGTATTATTCAGCTTCCATTTTTTTGTTACAAGAAGAGGCCTCCCCTTCACAAACAGAAAATTCCTTTTCGCAGCAGCAATCTCTTGAAAGTTGCAGTGCTTGTGTGATTGATTACACAGAATATGATAATTCTAGAAAATATTAGTCTTGTATTCCCTGCACATGTTCATTTTCTAAAAATGAAGGTAAAGAGAAATAATATTTTGAAATAGTGGTTGAAGGAAGACTGTTGGATGTTGGTCAAATTCAAATTTCACCTAAAGATTTACATGGGTATATAAAGCTCTCTTTGCTTGAAAAATATGATCAGTCTAGTGATTTGGAAGGAGATGGGTGTACTAATTTGTTTTCTGAAGAATTTAATCATCCCATCACAATTTCTGTTAGTGAAGAAAATCTCATTGCAATCCAAGATCAAAGGTATGAAAACATAGCGGAAACTAGACATGTTGACGAAATGAATGATGTTTCTGCTGAAACATATAATGAACATGAAGTTTTAAAATCAGAAGTTTTAGATGAAGTTGTGGATGTCTCATCTGGAAAGTGTCACATGTTTTCCTTGCATGGTTCTTTTCAAGATCAGTTTGACAGCATGTAGGGGAATTTACAGTTGGAACAACCTTCTCATGATAAGAAAATGACAGAGTTTTTTGAAGGATTTCATATGTTTTATGATCCACTGGTAGAGTGCATGGAGAATCTTGGAAGTGATAATGATGGGTTATATCTCTACTGTAAATACCAATTTCTTTATTATATTTTTCTGCCATTAAGTTCGCCAGTTCTGTTTTTTGTCAAGCGTGAAGAAAGGTTTGGTTTATGGGATCATTTGCTTGAATGGCTTCACTGGAAGTCTGAATTCACCTAATCGGACTGGTGTACAGAGTTAGATAGAGTAGGTAGGAGAAAATAAGCTTAGTTGTTATCGAGCATTTCCTTCATTACTATTTTCAGTTTGTTTCCATTTTTCAGTTACCATGACAGGTTTACAGTCTCCGACATGATTTGCAAGAGTGTCACGTATTCATTGTAGCAGCAGCATGAAGTAGAATGGAGAGGCCCAAGACGAGTTGAAGGTGACCTAATGGACTCGACACTTGGTCCACGGGGGTTCTTTGCTACCTTGCTGGGAGGATAGCATCCCTCATGGAGCCATTTGTTAACACTCCATTTTAACAGTTGATTCGAGGGCTTGACAGAGGTTCCGTAAGGGTCCCAGCCCCTCGAATCTCATGTGACCATCTGTCAACAATAAAAGAGGTAAGTGTATCATGACATTGGGCATGATTCATATTCAAGGGCTATGATCAATCAGTGGCAGATAAATGGTTCTAAATCACTTCATGCGGGAAAACATGCGCGGTCCAAGCTATTTTCTTGGATCACGAAATTTGTTAATAACTGGAAGCCTTCAACGGTTGAGATGTGACTTGAGGTAGATCTACAGCCTACGAAAATTTCATTATCCATACTTGTGTGGGTAAAATTGCAATCTCAAATCACGAAGAGGTGTTCGGGTCAAAAGGGATCAACGACTATGATAAAAGCAAGGAAATATCAGTGGTTATGGTTCATTTCACAATTCAAACCTGCACGGGTGAATAGTTGAGTTCTCTATTGTGAAAAAGGGTGGGGCCCATTCCGATCGATAGCTGCATGAGGGTTGGCTTCGATCCATGGCTCAGAATGTATCAAGATCCAAACCTCCCACGGTGTACTAAAGAGAAAGACCTGTGACAGGATAAGTGGAACGTGGATGGTGGATACAAATATTCCTTTGATCGGACGACTGAGAAGGCTCCCAAAGTACATATCTCCTATCCTGTGCAGAAATAACAATGGAGGGGGCGTTCACACATGTAATTTGCCTCATCCTAGATCGGTTGATTCCTCTAATGCCATTCAAGATATGCCTGAGGTGGAAGTCTTGTTGAGTGGCACAGTTTTCCTGGTTCACAAGTGTGGCATGTGTTCATTCCAGAGGAAGCCATCCTTGTGCGGTGGCTTGATGTGGACTGGCCGATGAAGATGAGTAAAGTAGCCGACGATTCCATTACTCACATGAGGCGAGGCCAATGAAACGTGGGAGAGTACACTTTAGGGGATATACACTATGGATCTAATATACTAGAGGAAGTTCATTACCACCTCCTATAGTAGACAGTGAGACGCCGTGACCTATGAAGCCGAATAACCAGAATCCCCAAAGAACAAGAGCTCACTCTACTCGTGCCTTCGCACATGTTGAGACCCGATATAATCGATGATAGAATGTGCAGGAAGGTTGATTAACCTGTATGAAGATCAATCCCGACACCCTATAAATAGTGCCTTCAATTCAACATATCTCCAAGGACAAGGTTCCGCTTCTCCACGTAGCTGCAGAAGCCCGATTGAGTTTGACGATGAAGATTTGGTTCGAGAAACTTGTCCTTCTAAGGGTGTTAATGGTTGGTGAGAAGGATACACACTCATTGATCATCATGGCATTTTTATGCCAATGGTGATACCAGCCATCGAGGCCTAGACGTGATATCCGCGTCTCTAACGATGCGTGAGCTGGACACTTGCTCCTAGTAAGTGTATTTCCAGGAACCCTTGATACCTTTGCACCCGCCAAAGCCTCCGTGGAGTGGGATAGTCATCAACTATTACCTATGTAAATACTGGTTCAAATGGGAGCATCAAGGGCTGAAAGCCATCATCATTCTGATTGTGAGTACACTTGATGAGGGTGATGGGTTTTGTGTAGAGGTTCTACACTTTGGTGCCTGTGGGATAACTCACCTCACTGGACGTGAGGATACCAAGAATGACAGACCACTCCACAGGTCTGTCTCAACCAGGCGTTGGGCAATAGGGCAGACCCTGGTTTTATACCTTTAACTTCACACCAACAAAAGACCCACAGATTTGGCCCTTTTGGCAACAACCTACGAACAGGTTGCAGTCTCACCCGAAACTGCTATGGGGTGCCGTAGAACCATATTTTTGCAAGCAAAGAGGGATATCACTGTACCTTTAACTTTTAACAGATTATAAATATAAATCACAGAGCTTAGCATTCACTTATTTAGCTTCACAGTTAGATAAACAAATAGTACCTTGCGCAACCCTTTACTGGGAATTCACAGCAAAGTTATTGTCTAGCAGTGATCTCTACTTATCATATATATAGATATAAAATGCATGAAAGAACACAACATAAACAACACACAGAACCACGACAGAAGATAAAACATGGTTCACCCCCAGTGTAGGGGTTATGTCCACAGAACTGCGTTTTATTCAATCTTTCTACAAAAACCACAGTTCTGATCTACGCACTCAGCTGCAGATCCCTTCAGTCCTCAAAGCCGCGCACACAGCTGCAGGCCTCTGTGCACACAGCTGCAGATTTCCTTATCACCCAAAACCCTCTACGCACACAGCTGGGACTTAACCTTTTCTTACAAAATTAGCCTTAGCTTCACATAAATTCCTTTTACACAAAAATCCTAACCTTACTTACTTACAAGAGTGCCTATTTAAACAACGGACTATTACAAAACCATGGACTTAAACCATGGGCACCCCGAACCCTAAACCCTAGATTTAAACCATGGGTTTATTACAACATAAGTTTTTTAACTCTGCCCCGACACCCCTAAGACTATTTTGAGCTGTAGCTCCACTTACAAACTCCCAAAACCCGCAGAGCTATCCACCTTAAGGACCATTAGGGTGCGCACCCTAACAGGCCCCTAAGACTCACCAGTGTCCCATCCCGGGGCACTCTGCTGGTTTCCTGGCAGACGAAGCTTCTTTGCGAGGATGGTGAACTGAGTGTTGAGACTATGCATGATGTCATCGGCTACTTTCTCCTTTTCCACCAACTCCTGTAGTACGGCAGATGATGCTTCGCCGGCCTTTTCCTGTGCGAATGCATCGTATTCCTTCAGAATTTTGAACTGGCTATCCACCGCAGTACTTAATTCCAAAGCCTCACTAACAAGTGGATGTATAGAGTTTTCCAACTCTATTACTTTCACCCTATATGGCTCAATTTCCTGCTGGAGTTCCTTGCTGCGCTTTACTTTGAGCATTTTCTCCATCGTTGGCAGAGTCTTAATTTCCACTTTTACGGTATCCAACTCAGCCTATCGTTGCTTAATGGTTTCCTGTAACTGTCCTATTTCTGGATGTTCCTGCAGGGTGGTCCAGGCCTAGACACTGTCTCCAAGAAACTTTGCTGCGCTACCCAAAATATCTGAAATTTTCGCTGTGGATGCCTGAATGTCTGCATGGTGCTATTCCTTAACCTCAGCTGGAGTTTTCGGAGGGATGTACAGTTGAAGCTCCACGATCTAAGCCTCATGTGCTTCTTTGAGTTTCTCAATTTTACTACGAGACTGCTGTGCATAGTCTTTTAGCCTGAATAATCTTTGTTCTGGATCTTCCACCAGCTGCATGTCGAAGTCAGGAAGACTTCGACATGCCTCATCCAAGACTCGGACTTGTGTAATCCACTTTCTTTCAGCATCCCTCTTTCTCTGCTCTGCTGCCTCTAGCTGCGCTGTGAAACCCTGCTGCTGACTTATGGCCTCTTCTAACTGTTTTTGCGAATATTGGTCTCGTGCCTGAATTTCTTTCATAATGGCTTCCTGACAAAGATGTAGCTCTGTCATAGAGAGCTTAGTGTATTCTATGCCAACTTTCATACTTATCACTGAGCGAGAGGCTGCATCTGTTAATATAAGAGCTGCGCTCAAAATTTTCCCTTTGTTATCTCAGGCCGGCCATTGCCTTAGGTCTGGCTACGCGCTCACTGGGGTACTACTAGCTGCAGTACTAGTTATTGATTTCACTGCTAAGTCCTTAAGCTCCAAGATGTGCTTGGCTACACTGGTGATGGCATCCAGATGCACAGCTGCAAAATCTGACCATTGTTTAGTGAGAACTTCGGTGGACTTTGACAAAGCCTCATCAAGCTCCGCACTTGTCACACTAGGCGCTTCGTCGATATTCTTATCCTTTGATGCCTTTGCTTTCTTTCACGGCGGCAGTTTTTTACTTCCTCTGCATCTGGTGTCTTGTGCTTATGCTTCCTATTAGGGTCTGAGGTAGTTTTAACTGAGTCTTCTTCTTCTTCTTCTTCATCTTCATTTCCACCATCTCCTCCCTGGTTGTTGGCAATCTGCTGTGACTCAGTTTGTTCGTCACTGTCTGTGAGGGGTTCTTGCTGCTGCGCGTGACTGGTGCCTGCGCCCATATCGGTGATAGGAGGGACAGGAATCTTAGGTTTTGTCCCTGCGTCTTTTAACCATTCTGTCGGCCACTGCTGTACTATCATAAGGATATCATATTTAGTTACTACATATGGCAACTTAAACCATTGGTGCTTCTGATCTGCGCAAGCCTGAATAAAAATATGGTGTATATCAGTCCTGAAATTGACCGCACCATCATACTGAGAGAGTAACTCATTACTGAGCCGTGGGGTTTTTATGATCTCATACGAGATACTCAGCATATAAAAGGAAAATACATAGTTTGTCATTTGTTGGTGGGTTTTATCCTGTGAAACACACAGTGATGCGTACCTGGCTGCGCCAGGCATGTGCGCTAGTACAGGAGCAAACTGTGCTTCAGTAGGTTCTTTCCATCCTACCAGTGTGATGAGGATAATCAACCATGAGTAGTGGAAGGCCCTACCTTTCTCCTGCGAATCACGAGCATCTTCAAGGAATTCCTTTGCAACATACGCTGCCCAGTTGCAGCTGTAGCCTTCGGCACAATTGATTGCAATTCTGATGACCGAGGCAGGAACTTCAGTTGGTCTACATTTTTGCATAATTTTTCATGCCAAGAGCTCAACTATGAAGCCAATATTCTGCTCTTGAATCGCGGAAGTGTGATACCCATGTTTCCCCTTCATCAGGCCAAAGCGCTCCTTCATGCTTTGTGTGAGCTTCGTATCTTCGTGCTTTGAGGGAAATTATGTCGCCGGATTAGGCCCTGCCATTGGTAAGCTAGTAATCCTATGAATGAGATCACCATTAATAAGGATTTTCTTGTCACCGATCCATAGGCAGCTGTCATGCACTAACGCCGGCAGCTGCTTGACCATGATGGTGACTTGTGTTTTGTGACCAAAATGAGGAACATCAAGAATTTTCAGCAAACCAGCTAGATCCAAGCCAGTAGCCCACTGTTTCACTTCCAATAAGGTCGCCCCAGTTTCTTGATATTTAACAAAATGCAAGTATTGGGCAGGTGTGAATTGTGGAAACTTCCCACGGTCACTTGTGTCATGGTCAGCATACTTAAGCCGGTCTATTTTCCCTGTCATTGTTCCAACCAGCTACACACCTGGGGGCAGCGAGGGAGTGCATATAGTGAACTTAGCATTCCGTTGAGGTGGCTTAACTCCTGGTTGAATAGGCTGAAGATATGGGGGCCACCGCAGTGTAATGTACTCCTCTCCATCATTTGGGATCTCTATTGAACCAGGCGGATCCATTCTGGGATCCTCTGACGTTTGCCCTGTTTCCTTATGTCTGTCCTCATTCCGCTTAGAACGAGATCCTCCGACGTTTGCCCATGGTTTAAACTGTTTCCTGGCAGAGCGTGTTTGCATTGGTGAATTCAATTCTGGTAGAGTCTCTTCACAAGATGTAGGCTCAGGTTGGGGGGTGAAGATGTGCTGCAGACCCGTCTGTTCAAATTCTCTCAATAGGTCCTAGATTTCACGATCAGCTGACATGGGGTCAATTGTGAAACTCAAGGAAATGCAGAATGCAATTTTCATGTACCCGGGTGTCTTCATATACAATCCATCGGCCCAATCTGCCATAACTATACATTGAAGGCACCAAATCTAACAGAGGTCCTGTTGCCATGGTGCTAGATTGCGGCGAATACCATTAGGACAAGCAATTGAGGCGAGTAAAGTACCGGCGCCACCAAATCGGTAGTGTTCCAATGGTCGGCTTTTGGGCTGCAGCGCCTCCATATCTACAGCTGCGTCATAATAAGGACCATCGACACCATATTGACCTTCGACATATCCTGACAAATTCCACGACCAAGGGGTGAACTTCGATCCCACAGGGTGGTACTTGGTAATTTCTCTGTCACCGGACCTATTAGCATGCCAAGGCTCAACCTCCGTCTCCCAGGATGTCTCCCATGTCTGTGAATCTGGTATCTGTTCTGAGAATATTGCACTAAGCTCTTCTGGGTCTGTTGAACCATAAAAAACAGGTAGGAATCTTGTAAGCCATCTAAGAGACTTGGTTATTCTGGCGCATCTGTGTCCATGGAGCTCATACAAATGGTTCTGCCAGTTCTCTAAACCATCATCTAAGTCCATCATATAGGATTTGTCACACTGCCAATCCATAATACCTTCGGCATTAGGATTAACATAATCTTCTTCCTTCGCTGTAATATTGTATATATGGTCCAACATGTCCTGATCTTCATCTTGGAGGGGTTCTGTGTACCTTTCTCCTTGAGAGGGATCTAGTGGGACTATGACTCTCAAATCCTTCCCTTCGAAAGTCATCTGTCTCTTCTTAAGGTTAATAACTGCAGCATTTTCCATTGCCCACTCAATACCTAACAAGGTTGGATAGGGATTGCTGTCGTCAATGATCTCAATAACTTCGAAGTCTGCTACAGTATGTACGCCATCAATATCTACGAGAACATTAGGGAATCATCCTAGGGGCACAATCTTCTGCTGATTGGCTAATATCAACTGGATAGGGGACCAATCAAGGGTAGGTTTACCCATTTGTTCCCAGGTTTGCTTGGTTAGGACATTGACTTCTGACCCTAAGTCCAAGATCACATCAGTCATCTCATACTCTCCTATCTGAGCGTTCAACCTCATTTCCCTACCAGTTCTTCTGACTCTATGAACAGCTTTTGCCTAACCAGAACCTTGCTGAGGTTCCCAGGAAGCAATAACTTTCTGCAACTCACTTAAAGCATTCTGATTTCTCAAAAGTTTTAGACAACTCTATAAAAAGGACAATGTACTTACTTTATCCGTCGAAGTTTCTTGCAGTTGCGACTGCTGCTGATGTGGCTGCGCAGGTGCTACTGCTGGGCTAGAATCCACAAAATATTTCTTGGTGTCCATGAATGTCTCCTTTTCTCTTTCAATATCAAAGGTGGGGACTTTCATGGGAACCTTACGAACCCAAGCCTCGTCAGGTTGTTTCTCAGCAGACTGTATCTGCGTCGTAGCTCCACTTCGGGTAAGAACATTAATTGCTGGGGTAGGTCTTTGCTCAACATAAATCATCTAAAGATTCTAAGTGGGGCCACTGTTTCTTTCCTGAATCTTAGCTATAAGCTGCGGGCACTGCTCGATCACATGATCTATTTCTTGGCAATACCGGCATGTCGTAGTCGGGTTCTGATAGTCGCGAGCTAGATGTCCAGCCTGGTTGCAGTTATAACACACCACCTGACCATGACCTCTGCCAGCCATGCCACCACGACCATGGCCTCCAAAACCACCTCTACCTGATGCACCACCGTGGTAGCCATAGCCATCATTACTCTGTCCCTCATTTTGTACCCGATAGGCATCGTAGGTGCGTTCCCTCATGAGGTCATAACTGCGACACTCATCTTCATTATGGCCTACAGACTTACAAAATTTGCAATAAGGGTTCTTGGGGACTTGCACATACTTCTGTAGTAGATAACAATTCTCAGGTCGATGCTAGTCAGTGGTCCAACAAATCTCACAATATAGAATAGTAGGGTTGAACGGGTTTGGTGCACCAGTATTCAAGTAATTTCTTACCACAGGATACTGTTCCTTGTCATGACCCTCTGTCTGACATTGTGTGCACCAGACCTCTTCGTGACCGGTTTTTCCTTTCTTCATATCGCGGAGCTCCAGATCCATCACTACCAATTGCACTTGGATTTGAGCGATACTAGAGTCATCTTCGACATGGGCAGTTTCAAGCTTCATTGTGATTTCCAGAGCCTCCTGCTGGTCAGCAACCTTCTGTTGCATGAGTGGAGTTCTGATATGCGGTAACAACGCTGCAATAAACCATTCCTTGTGCTGCGCAGGTCCAATGGGGAAGCTGACTCGGTCTAGCAGAACTTTGAATCTTTTATCAAAGTCCCACACTGATTCTCCACGCCTCTACTGAATCTCTTTCAATTCAATAATACACTGCGACTCAGATTTTGGCTTCTTAAATTCCTTTATCATTGCTGCTTTTATGTCAGCCAATGCATGGTTCTGAGTGCTAGAGAACTTCATGAACTAGGTCAGAGCACGGTCTCTGAAGGAAGTAACCAGCTGCGCTCTTTTTGTATCTTGATCCGTAATGGACTTAGCAGTCCACACTGCTTCACATAAAAACCAGAACTGTTCTGGATCCTCTGATCCCGTTCCTTTGAAAACAGGTAGTTTAATGTCATCATGCAGGTGGGCCATAGTGGATCTAGGGGGGATGGAGGGGGACTGGAAGTAGGCGGGGGAGAACTTACTGGGGTAGACTGACCTGCGATAGGAATACTCGAGCTAGGGTGACTTTCAAACTGCGACGGGTTCTCAGGGATAATAGGTCTTCGCTGCCGGGTTACCGGAGGGTTGCCAACAGAAGGGGTTTCTTCGGGTTCTGAATTGGTGGGAATTACAAGGGAATACTCGGTATGCTGACCCTGGGAATAGGATCCAAAATCTCTCTTGTACCTTTTTCCACTTCACAGCAAACCACTTTGCTCATCGAAGGTATTGTCGCTTGCAAACATAGGTTAGTAATACTAAATCTAACAGTCTGATTCAATTAGCAATAGACCTTTTTCAGCCAATAGCATTTTGATTCACAAACTAAACGAATTCAAAAACTTACCCCTTGGGCCTTTGAAAAACTACCGCTCGGCTTCACTAAAGGAGGTACTCATGTCGATGGCGAACTCCATCACCAATGCTTCAAGGGTTCGTGTTGTCTAGAAATCAACAGTGCGGGATATCTCGTTGTTCACCCTTTTTAGTATATTAATTCTCGCGGGGGTCCAAGTAGGAAACTAACGTGCTTGGAAGTTCGTCCTTTGCTCTGCTAACCTAGATAACCACTGGTGCAACTCTATGTGGACACTATCAAAGAAAATTTCATAAATGTCACAAAAAACATACCTTTGTAAAAAAAAATCGTTTGCACTACGACGCGGATCTTTGTTCTCATGCTCAGCAAATTTCAGATAAGTCTCATCAAGCCAATCACCAATTTCCTTCACAGAGGGCCTCCATAACATAGCCCTTGAGGTACGGCGTAAACCCCTCTTGAGTAGATACTGAGTTCAACCGGTAACGGAACCAATTTGTTGGGCAATAGGGCAGACCCAGGTTTTATACCTTTAACTTCGCACCAACAAAAGACCCACAGATTTGGTCCTTTCGGCAACAACCTGCGAACAGGTTGCAGTCTCACCTAAAACTGCTATGGGGTATTGCAGAACCAGATTTCTGCAAGCAAAGAGGGATATCACTGTACCTTTAACTTTTAACAGATTATAAATATAAATCACAGAGCTTAGCATTCACTTATTTAGCTTCGCAGTTAGATAAACAAATAGTGCCTTGCGCAACCCTTTACTGGGAATTCACGGCGAAGTTATTGTCTAGCAGTGATCTCTACTTATCAGATATATAGATATAAATGCATGAAAGAAAACAACATAAACAACACACAGAACCATGACACAAGATATAACGTGGTTCACCCCCAGTGTAGGGGTTACGTCCACAGAACTGTGTTTTATTCAATATTTCTACAAAAACCACAGTTCTGATCTGCACACTCAGCTGCAGATCCCTTCAGTCCTCAAAGCCGCACACACAGCTGCAAGCCTCTGCACACACAACTACAGATTTCCTTATCACCCAAAACCCTCTACGCACACAGCTGCAGAGGTCGTCCACGCACACAGCTGGGACTTCACCTTTTCTTACAAAATTAGCCTTAGCTTCGCATCAATTCCTTTTACACAAAAATCCTAACCTTACTTACTTACAAGAGTGCCTATTTAAATAGCGCACTATTACAAAACCATGGACTTAAACCATGGGCACCCCGAACCCTAAACCCTGGATTTAAACCATGGGTTTATTACAACATAAGGTTTTTAACTCTGCCCCGACACCCCTAAGACTATTTTGAGTCGTAGCTTCGCTTACAAACTCCCAAAACCCGTAGAGCTATCCACCTTAAGGACCATTAGGGTGTGCGCCCCAACACCAGGAGAAGTGTGGCACTTCTTCCAAATCCCACCTATAACAAGGGTTTTTCACCCAACAAGGAAAGAGGTGGTGGATGTTATTGGACCAGTGTGGTAGGATAACCACTTTGCCAGCGTGTGGCCTTTTTACACACATGTTCTAGGTAAAGGGGGAGTCTTTTAGAATAATCAACCCATAGTTAGCTACCTTAGACATTAATTAATCCATTTTTGTCTTATTTGCCTAGTTTCCATATTCCACCTTATGCAAGTTGTCATCTACACATCCATAGTGGTAAAACTTGCTAATTTTGAGTCATGGAGCACTTAGGAAACCTCCTAGAATCAAATCTACTTTATTCCTATCCTACCTAGCACATGTCTGCTTTTTCTGCTTTATTGCCTGCTATTTCAGTGTTTTAAGGCAATTGGGAAAGTTTGACTAGGTGAAGTTAACTTGTTTTTTGTCCTCCACATCCTCCACTCTTTTCTCCTATTAAAAGCATGTATAAGTTGTCCTTCCATCCACTATTATCTTGCCTAACTTATTTTTCCAATTCGTGAGCTCCTAGACAGTTTTGGAAACTGCTTTATGCACCTATGGGGGATTTGCTTAGATTTAGTAAGCCTGCTTTTGAATAGATTCGAATGGAATCTTCATGCATTCAAATCCCTCATGTAATTATTTATTTTGGCAGCCTTTGACTTCACAAGGTTGGATATTGTACACTTATTCAATACAATTTAGTGTTCAGCTCCATATTCAGTCTCTTTTGTGAGTAATTTTGCATGTGTAATTGGCAATTGTTGTGAGTGTAATTGTTCTAACACTAGGTTCAATTTCCACATGGTATGAAAGCCTTTGTAGATTGATTTCTCTCCTTCCAATTTGTTTTGCAGGTTTGACATCATTGACTGGGAGCATTCTACTGACTGACGGGACAATTTCTGAGCTATGGATCAATCTCAGAAGATCATCTTGACTCCATTTAATTTATTTGAATGGAAAGCAGAGATGGAGATACTGTTGAGAGCGAAAGGCCTCTACATAGTGACTATGGCAATAGAAGCAAATCCCAATGCAGCTGCAGAGAAGATAAAATCGCACAACAGGAGGGATGAGGCCTATGGTCTCTTGTGTCTGAGTATATCCAGAGACCTCCTTTTCCATCTTGATGGATTGACATCACCGAATGAAGTATG
>LPNX010171679.1:235270-283069 GCA_001517045.1 Pseudotsuga menziesii
AGATATATGAGATGAGGGCACATCAAATTGAAAATGAATTGATCTCCCTGAGTCCCAATAGCTTTGAATCCCTGCAACTCTACTTTTCCAAGTTCAAAGCACTTGTTTTGCAACTAAAACAATGTGGGATCGAAAAGAAGGATGATCAGCTGGTCTTGGCCATACTCTCGAAGCTTGGCCCTGACTATTCAGTGTTTGTTTCGACCTTCTATGCCACAAAGTTGATAGCTCAAGCTTGGAAGATGCCTAGCCTTGTAGATTTCATGGAATCTCTCACACAAGAACAAGATAAATTGGTGATGATGGGCACCATCAAACCATCCAAAGACCAAGCTCTAGTTGTTGGAGATTCAAGGGTCGATTCAAAAAGCAAAAAGAAAGCTAAAAATCCACTTGAACAAAATAGAGACAAGAACAAGTCTCTGGAGGAGCCTCAAGGTTCCAAGAAGAACTACCAGAAGAAGAAGAACAAAGGAGAAATGAGCAAGTGCGCATACTGCAGTAAGGAAAATAATTCTGAGAGCTCCTGCATGAAGAAGCAAATAGACATGCTGACCCAACTCCTGGAGAAGAATGGCATCTCCCTTCCAGATAGCTCAAAAAAGAGGGAAGGAGGATCAAATTCAGAAGAGAGAGAGAGAGTTCATGCATTGGTTGCTGGCACATCAAGATCACCTAGTTTCATCATTGATTTTGGAGCTTCAAGACATATGGTTTCGACCAAGGAGGCATTCACCTCACTTGACATGTCGAAAGGTCCACCAATAGTACTGGGAGATGACTCTCTCACTAAAAGTTTGGGCAAAGGGAGGATTGATCTTGACCATGGTAAGTTCAGCAATGTGTTGTATGTTTTAGGTCTTGCCTCTAACCTCTTATTAGTGTATCAGATGACCCACACAGGGTCTCCAAAGAAGGTCATATTCTCCCCTAATGAAGTTGAGATCATAGAGATCTCAAGTGGTAAATTCATTGCAAAAGGAGTTGCAAATCATACTTCGAAGGTATACATGTTCTCACACTTCCTACCCTACTCAAACCCCTCTACTCTTCTGATTCATGCTAATGAGACAAGCAAGATTTGGCATGAAAGATTTGGCCACCTAAATTACAAGTATATTTCTGATCTTAGTGAAAAAGAAATGGTCATAGGGTTACCCAAGATTAAATTTTCCGAAGGAGTCTGTCAAGGTTGCATCCTAGGAAAACACCCAGAGCATAAATTTTGAGAGAGCTAGTCATGAGAGAACCTATGCACCTCTTGATTTGATCCACAGTGATGTTGCTGGCCCATTTCCTCATATGTCAATGAGTCAGGCCAAATATGCATTGACTTTCATAGATGACTTTTCTAGGTATTGCTGGGTTTACTTCCTGAAACACAAGTCTGAAGTTTTTGGCCTCTTCAAAGTCTTTAAGGCTTTGGTTGAAAAACAGTCTTGGAGGAAACTCAAGGTCCTAAGATCTGACAATGGTGGTGAGTATGTCAATTCTGAGTTTATTCAATATTGTGCATATGCATGTATTCAGATGTAGCATTCTATCCCTTACACACCACAGCAAAATGGTGTTGCTGAGAGGAAGAACAGATCACTGAAAGAGATGGCAACCTGCATGATGGAGGCTAAGACTTTGCCACCAAAGTACTGGGCCGAAGCTATAAAATATGCAGCCTATATCTAGAATAGGGTGCCTCATAAAAAACTTGATGGTATGACTCCTTTCAAAGCATGGAGTGGGAACAAACCAGATGTGACCCATTTCAGGATTTTTGGCTCAAGGGCTTGGGCTAGAATTCCAACAGAAAAGAGAAAGGCTTTGCAGCCCCAAATCCAAGAGTGTCTATTTGTTGGGTACTCTAAATATTCAAAAGGGTACAAGCTGATCAATTTGAGCACAAACAAAGCCTTCATTTAAAGGTGTGTTCAGTTTCAAGAAGAGCCCCTAGTAGCAGTGGAAGTTGGAGAATCCTCTTCACCACTAGAACCTCTGAATGTAAGTGAAGACATAGTTGAACATGCTGATTCTGATATGTCTGATAGCAATGATTTTGTTGCATATCCTAACAGCCCTACAAGGCCAAAATGGGCAGCCAAGACCATTCATGCAGCTGGAGAACTAGATAGGAATCCTAATGAACCTAGGAGGACTAGATCTCAATTTGAGAGTGCTCTATGCATGAAAGATCCTATGTTTTCTGAGAAAGGATATCTTATGATTGAATCAGACCCTCAAACATATGAATATTCAGCAAAATATCCAAGATGGCAAGCAGCCATCAAGGAAGATTTCAGCTCACTCCAGAAGAGCAACACTTGGGAGCTGGTTGATCTTTCCCCAGGGAGGAAGCTAGTTCAGTGTAAGTGGGTGTACAAGACCAAATTTGCTGCTGATGGTTCACCTATGAAGTACAAGGCCATATTGGTAGCCAAGGGCTACTCACAAGATCATGGCATATACTACAATGAGACCTTTGCACCAGTGGCAAAGATGGACTCCATCAGGCTAGCCTTAGCCATTGCAGCTTCAAAGCAATGGGAAGTACATCACATGGATGTGAAGTGTGCTTTCCTAAATGGAGATATCACTGAATATATATACATGCAGCAGCCTCAAGGATTTTCTACTAACCCATCTCTTGTGTGCAGGCTAAAGAAGTCATTGTATGGGCTTAAGCAAGCCCCCAGGGCTTGGTATGCCAAGATTGATAGATTTCTGCTATCACTGAATTTTGTTCAATGCAAATCAGATACAAATGCCTATTTGAAGCTGATTAATGGTTCATTAATGATCATTGTTTTATATTTTGATGACTTTCTCATTACAGGAAGCTCAAAGGATGAAATTGCTTCCTTGAAGGGTGCAATGAACCAAGCCTTCTCCATGACAGATTTGGGGCTATTGAGCCAATTCTTGGGGCTCGAGATTGCTTAAACCAAAGCTGGAATCAAGGTGCACCAGTCCAAGTATGCCTTGGATTTGCTAAAAAAATTCAGAATGAAGGATTGCAAGCCAAGCAAGACTCCTTTCCTTTCAGGAGTGAAGCTTGAAGAAGTTGATTCTTCACCTATGGTAAACAATACACTGTATAGGAAATTGATTGGATGTTTGTTGTATCTTACACATACTAGACCTGATATTTCTTATGCAATAAGTGTGGATTCTAGATACATGGATCAGCCTCATGAGATCCATTGGAAAGCAGCCAAAAGGATCCTTAACTTTGTTCAGGGAACAAGGACACATGGGATCTTCTATAAAGCTAAATCTGATCTTGATTTGATTGGGTTTACTGACAGTGATTGGGTAGGTGACAATATAGATCGAAAGTCAACATTAGGATATGTGTTCATGCTTGTAGAAGGTCCAATTAGCTGGTCAAGCAAGAAACAGAGTGCCATTGCACTCTCATCTACATAAGCAAAGCACATAGGAGTTGTAAATGCAGCAACTCAATGTTTATGGTTGCAGGGGTTACTTGGAGAGTGTGGCTTCGAATCAGAATACTCAACTACTATCTAATGCGATAATCAGAGTACCATTTGACTCTACAATGATCCAGTTTAGAAGCAGAGAACCAAACACATTGAGATCCATATGCACTACATCAGACAGCTTGTGCATGATGGCACCATTCACCTACTCTTCTGTTCATCATCAGAACAAGTAGATGATATCTTCACCAAAGTTTTTTGTGAGAAGACATTCAGCAATCTCAAATCACTGCTAGGGATTGCTGATCATGCTGTGAAGCATGAGTGATGACAAGATTTCCAAATTTTGTTTTACAGTCCATGTTTAAAGGAGGATTTTCCCACTGGGTTTTTGCCTCTTTCCTTGGTTAAATGGACATGCAGTATGTAAAGGGTGACTAAGCCTTATTTCTAGGCCCTATAATTTTCTAATATTTTACTCATAAGTCAGGCTTAAGGGGGGGTGTTAGAATAATCAACCCATAGTTAGCTACCTTAGACATTAATTAATCCATTTTTGTCTTATTTGCCTAGTTTCCATATTCCACCTTATGCAAGTTGTCATCTACACATCCATATTGGTTAAAAATGATAATTTTGAGTCATGGAGCACTTGGGAAACCTCCTAGAATCAAATCTGCTTTATTCCTGGCCTCCCTAGCACATGTCTTCTTTTTCTACTTTATTGCCTGCTTTTTCAGTGTTTTAAGGCAATTGGGAAAGTTTGACTAGGTGAAGTTAAATTGTTTTTTGTCCTCCACATCCTCCACTCTTTTCTCCCATGAAAAGCATGTATGAGTTTTCCTTCCATCCACTATTATCTTTCCTAATTGATTTTTCCAATTCGTGAGCTCCTAGACAGTTTTGGAAAATGCTTTATGCACCTATGGGGGATTTGCTTAGATTTAGTAAGCCTGCTTTTGACTAGATTCGAATGGAATATTCATGCATTCGAATACCTCATGTAATTATTTATTGTGGTAGCCTATGACTTCACAGGGTTGGCTATTGTACACTTATTCAATACAGTTTAGTGTTCAACTCCATATTCAGTCTCTTTTGTGAGTAATTTTGCATGTGTAATTGGCAATTGTTGTGAGTGTAATTGTTGTAACACTGGGTTCAATTTCCATAGAGTCATCATCCTTATCATCTGTCAAGGTGGATAAATACTTCAAACTATTTTTTGAGCCGAATGCGATAGCCAACGCCACGATGTTTGTCATGCATAATTGTAAAAACGTGGCGATAGCCCACTCTTCGCACTGTTAATGCTAGATGGCAACTTGTAACAGTTGTTTATTCTGTAGTATTAGCATTAGGATTGTATATAAATATTAATCTTGCACATTGATCTAGGAACTAAGAATCAATCTTGTGAAAGAATAATCAACAAATACTCATGAAATGGTGTTAATCGAAATCGGAATTGGTTTCCTCTCTGTATATTTTATAAACAATGAATGGTTACAATACCAATGTCAAGAAATAGCTTGAATCCATGAATAATTCAAATACCTAATGAGACAATTCGAATTCAGTAAGTGATTCTAGCTTAACTGACCCTCAACCATTGGTTCACACTCAGTTAGCCACTTGACCAAAACCCTAATTGACTCACCAAACCCTAACTGAAGTCGGAGTGCAATAAATGACTGAATCTCAACAGAAGGAGATCAAACACATGTCGTAGCAAGCCAACCATCAAGTGCTAGTGCTCCATGACTTCAATGCACCCCGATGAGGTTAACTGGAGCTGAACTGACCATCAAAAGTTGGTGAAGGCTCCCTGTTGACTCCAGATCATTAAATAATATATTTAATGAGAGGATGTGCCATAACTGACTGGTTGAACTGATTGTAACCACCAGTTAGAAATTAGGTGCATTAATATCACTCAGATCACCCCCAGAGTGCTCCAGTTAGCCTCCTTGACTGTAGGAGAAGGCTAAGTTATCCTCCTTGACTGTAGGTAGCAATGGGTGTGATTGGATGATGGTAATTAATGCTCCACTGATGTCAATTAATGTCAATTATACTTAGGATAGTGGTTTAACTAGGCCAATTTGACCAAAAATACTGTGTATGATGGTAAATGTCTCCAACACCCCCCCTTAAGCTATACTTAGGAAGAGTTAGAAAACATAGATGCATAAAAATTCTAGGGCCTCGACAACTAAGGCCATAGGTCACCCTATACAATGCTGAAACTGAAACAATGCTAAAAAAAACTAAGTGAGGAAAAGAGGGAAAACCCAGTGGGAAAAACCCCCCCTCAAGCTGAACACTGAAAGTAGTCTGGATCACCCTAATGAACTCACCCCCAACAGTGAATGGAGGTAAGTGAACTTATTTTCTAAAAATCTCTTGGTGAATATGTCTGCAATCTGCTCATCAGTTGGGCAGTATTGCAGAATGATGGTCCTGTGATGCACTAGCTCCCTGATGTAGTGCATGTGAATCTCTACATGGTTGGTCCTCTTCCTAGTAATTGGATCCATGGATATCTTAATATCACTCTGGTTGTCACAAAATAGGACAGTGGACAAATTACTACCAAGATCAAACTCTGAAAGAGTGCCTTGCAACCAAACTGCTTGGATGCAAGCATTCACCGCTCCTTGATACTCGGCCTCTGCTGAAGATAGTGCTATGGAAGCCTGATTTTTGCTTGACCAGAAAATAGGGCCACCACCAAACATGAATACATATCTGGAAGTTGACTTCTGATCAATAGAATCACCTACCCAATCGGAATCTATGTATCCAACCAGCTCTAGCTCGGAGTCTGTAGCATAGTGAATGTCGTAGGTCCTGGTTCCCTGAATGTACTAGAGGATCCTCTTGGCTGACTTCCAATGAAGATAATGAGGATGATGCATGTATATTGATACAGCATTCATGGCATAACAAATATCAGTCCTAGAATGTGTCAAGTACAACACCTACCAATCAGCGGTCGATAGATAGTGCAGTCCATGGGAGGTGTGTGTTTTCCTTCTTCAAGGATGATCCCTGAAAGGAAAGGGAATGGTGGAGGCCTACATTATTCCATGTTAAACTTTACTAACAGGTATGAAATGTATTTGGACTGAGTGACCATAATCCCATCATAATTTTGCTCGATTTCGAGCCCCAAAAATTGTTTTAGAAGCCCCAAATCACTCATTTCAAAGGCATTGTGGAGAGCAGTTTTGATGGCTGAAATGGAGGCAATTGTGCTACCTGTGATTAGTAAGTCATCATCATATAAAACAATTATAATTATATGACCATAATTCTGATTTAAATACACATTTGGATCTGATCTACATCTCTAAAATTTTTGTGAGAGAAGGAAGGCATCCATCTTGGAATACCACTCTCTTGGGGCCTGTTTTAACCCGTATAGTGACTTATTTAGCTTGCAAACCAAAGATGGATCAGTGATGTAGTCCTCAAGATAATTCATGTATATCTATTCATGAATATCTCCATGCAGAAAGGCTGACTTAACATCCATGTGATGCACCTCCCAGTGCTTGGATGCCGAAATAGACAAAACAAGGCGGATGGAGTCCATTTTTGCAACCGGTGCAAAGGTCTCATGGTAGTCCACTCCTTGGACCTGAGAGAAACATTTTGCTACTAGAATTTCCTTATATTTGTAGGTGCTTCCATCAGCAGCAACCTTTGTTTGAAACACCCACTTGCATTGAACCAATTTCCTTCTCGGAGGAAGAGAAACTAGCTCCCAAGTAGTGTTTTTCTGAAGAGAATTCATCTCTTCATCCATGACAACTTGCCATATTGGATCATTCCGAGCATGGTAGTAGGATTTTGGATCTGAAATAATCATCAAATAGCAAGTTTTGGACAGCAAATTATCAAAACAAGAGAGCGCAATACCTGCTCTTTGGAAATCAGACCGGGTTCTCCTTGGATCATCCGGATTTCCAATGTTTTCTCCTGTGAAGGAGAGTGTCTGTTGGGCCCATGTAGGAAGATGATTTTGCACTTAAGGTTCTGATTCAGTATCTAATTATTGCTGCACACTGATATAAAAAATTATAGGATCCAAATCAGGGTCATCACCCCCAATTTCATCATCCAAATATTCAGTGGAATAGGAAGGAAATTCAACAGTTTTCTCCTTCACTAGTTCCACCTCCTGAAGAGGCTCATCGAACTTGACACTTATCTCGATGATGATATATTTGGTATTGATATATAGAAGCTTGAATCCTTTATATTCATTAGGATACTAAATAAACAAACATTATATGCTCTGTGGTTGCAAAGCCCTTCTTTTATCAAGCGGAATCCGGGCCCATGCAGTGGACCCAAACACCCGTAGGCTCAACACATCTGGCTTGTGTCCGAAGTATGATTTGAAAGGAGTATTTAATTTCACTGATGAATGTGGCACCCTATTCTAAATGTATTCTACAATAGGCATGGCTTCAGCCCACAAATTTGCAGCAAGCTTCTTTGACTCCAACATACAGGTGGTCATCTCTTTGAGAGACCGGTTCTTCCTTTCTGCTACTCCGTTCTGCTGGGGAGTGTAGGGAATTGAATGTTGGACCTGAATACCACTTTGGGAGAAAATGTACAGCAAATAATTACTAACATACTCCCCTCTATTATGAGATATCAAGATCTTGATATTAAGCCCAGAGGCATTTTCGATCAAGGCCTTCAATTCAGAAATTTTTTCACATACTTCTGATTTCTTTTTGAGAAAGAAAACCCATGTATACCTTGAAAAATCATCAATAAAAGTAAGGAGGTACCTTGATCCATTCATGGATGTGATAGGCATTGGACCGCTGATACCAGAATGTATCATCCCCAATATGCTTGTAGCTCAGTTTTCCTTCCCCCGATCGAACTTGTGCTCAGGGTGTTTTCCAATCACATAACCCTTGCAGACTCCCGTGGTTGCCTTGATGACCGGGAGGCATTCAACCATGGATTTTTTCTGTAATTGCAACAAATATTTGAAATTAAGATGGCCAAACCTCTCATGCCATATCCTACTAACCTCATTTCCATGAGTTAGCAAAGTGGTGGGCTTTGCATCCGCAACAAAGTGAGAGAACGCATAGGCTATTGCATGATGATTTGCAAGGCCTTTTGCAATGAGTTTCCCAGATGCAATTTATGTTATCTCAACATCATTTGGGCTGAAAGAGACTCTATTAGGCATTCCTATATGTGTCATATAATAGACACTAAGGATATTTGCTGCTAGAGACGGTACATACAAAACATTAGAAAAAAAACCATTTTCTAGATCTACAGTACCTTGTCCTTTGGAAATGATGGTGGAGTCATCTCCCATGTGGATGGGGATGGATTTTCCAGTCTCCGAGGATGAAAAGGATTCTTTTTTAGCCATCATGTGATTCAAAGCTCCACTTTCAATCAGCAGTTCTTTGGACTTCGAAGTGCTTTCCATGAGGGCATGACCTTTCTCATGCTGTGGTTGCCAATCTTGGTGATCTCTCCTCCGAAAGCTCTCCAGAAGATTGATGTGATTCCTCTCAAGAAGAGAGGTTTCTTCATCAAGATTTTTCTTCATGTAGGCATGTTCAAGGTGAAAACCCTTCCTACAGTAAGAACACCTGACTTTTTCTTTCCCATTGTGCCCTTTTCCTTTGTTCTTCCTTGAGCCAGAAGATTCATCATGCTGGTGATTTTCAACTGTAGGCTTGGGAGCATCAAATTTAGTTTTTTTTATTTTTCTGCTGCTTTCCTTTACCCTTCATATCTTTGGGCCTCGAGACATGGAGGGCTTGATCACGGGAAGATCGAATGATCCCCATCTGGACAAGCTTGTCATGTTCATTAGTTAAGGACTCAATGAAGGCATTGAGTGTAGGCATCTTCCATCCGGGGGTTGTGAGCTTCCCCACACGAAATGTAGAAACAAAAACTAAATAATCATCCCCAAGTTTGGAGAGGACAGCTAGGATGAGCTGATCATCCTCCTTATCAACTTTGCATTGCTTCAAGAGTAAAAAAATATGCTTGAACTTTGTAAAGAAATCATTCAGAGTCTCGAAATTGGAAGGTTGGAGAGACATGAGTTCATTTTTTAGTTGGTAAAATCTCAAGTCATCATGCTTTCCATATAGAGATTCCAATTTTTCCCATATTTATTTTGATGTCTTCAAATCCGTAAGATGGAAGAGAAGGTCTTCGAAAATAGAGAGGCACAAGAAACCGAAGGCTTCATCCTTCTTGTTCAAGAATCTTTGATTTTTCTATGGTGGATCCAGGCTCAACTTCAGTGTCCATGGTGACTCTATGGAGTCCTTTGGAGTGCAACTAAATCTCCATTTTATTTTTCCATGTGTGGAAATTTTATGGAGTCAAGAGAGGTACTGAGGAGGCCATATGGATATGCTGTAGCGAATGCTTCACTTGTAGAAACCTGAAAATCAAAATAGAAAGGGAAAAATAAGGTCGGATAGCCTGCACATTCTAGGATTTCATCACACCCAGCATAGTCAATCAAGAAATCTTGATCAACAAGTTCTTTACTTGGGATATTGAGTGGTAAGCCTTGGCTTCTGGTGTAGTGCTGGAATTTTGAGCTATTGCTCACTTTTCATGGAGAAATATGTCAAAAATCTTGTTTTTGAGAGATAGATCTTTGTCCCGCCGTATGCTCTGATACCATATTAATATTGCACATTGATCTAGGAACTAAGAATCAATCTCATGAAAGAATAATCAACAAATACTCATGAAATGGTGTTAATAGGAACCAAAATTACTTTCCTCTCTGTATATTTTATAAACAATGAATGGTTACAATACCAATGTCAAGCAATAGCTTGAATCCATGAAGAATTCGAATACCTAAGGAGACAATTCGAATTCAGTGAGTGAGTCTAGCTTAACTGACCCTCAACCATTGGTTCACACTCAGTTAACCACTTGACCAAAACTGTAATTGACTCACCAAACCCTAACTGAAGTCGGAGTGCAATAAATGACTGAATCTCAACTGAAGGAGATCAAACACATGTCATAGCAAGCCAACCATCAAGTGCTAGTGCTCCATGACTTCAATGAACCCCGATGAGGTTAACTGAAGCTGAACTGATCATCAAAAATTGGTGGAGGTGCCCTGTTGACTCCAAATCATTAAATAATAATAAATAATCATTAAATAATATATTTAATGATAGGAGGTGCCATAACTGACTGGTTGAACTCATTGTAACCACCAGTTAGCAATTAGGTGCATTAATATCACTCAAATCACCCCTGGAGTGCTCCAGTTAGCCTCCTTGACTATAGGTAGGCATGGGTGTGATTGGATGATGGTAATTAATGCTCCACTGATGTCAATTAATGTCAATTATACTTAGGATAGTGGTTTAACTAGGCTAATTTGACCAAAAAGAGTGTGTATGATGGTAAATGTCTCCAACAATAAATGCACCCGATAGAGGGAGGAAAGAGAGTTAGAGAATTGGGTTAGGAAACAATCCCAGGCTGAGGCTCCCATTTGTAAAAACCTTGATACCTGTGTATGAATAAAATTGTAGTGGAATACTGTCATTCACAGCAGAGATTCCTGTGTTGTTGTTGTTCCCAATAAGTGCTTTCTTTATGTGTAGATTGTGTTTCCTTGTTTTCACTACATTTTGTTTATTGCTTTCATGCCTGCAACATAGGGTATAGTGGTTCAGATTTCGTACTTGCTATGCTCCAACTACTGTTCCAGGCATTAATGATGGTTCTTCTAAAGTCTCATGGAATTCATCTCATCGATGCTCCATGAGATGGACTGTTCCTTCTTGTCCTCCGAAACACCCGCTAAAATCTCCTGATTGGGAAATCAGCAACTATCTTGCCTCCATTTGCTACCTTTTGTCTTTCTTTCCATCTATAATCATTTCTCATGTAGGTTTTGACTCCATTTTCGCATGGTCCTTTAACCCTGATAACCCCACCATGCACCTACCTCGAACCACTTTGCCCCGTTCAGGATCCTAGCCCCCTGATTATACTGATTGAAAATCCTATGCGGAGCAGACTCTGGTGACACAACATAAGACTGACAACCTAATGTGGAGCTGCTTTGGTGACGAACAAGAGATCCCTCTTTGACCATGTAGGGTAGGAGGCATGGCCAAAAGCCATTTTACTATTACCTGGAGGTGGGCCTTTCCACAACCTTGGGCTCATTTCCGGTGCTAACAACATCTTTGTGCTGAAGCTGCCAGAACAGCGGTGTATGTATAGAACTGTACTCCACATAGAGTACTCAAGAACAAGACTCCTAAAGAATTCCTCTTTGGTAAGAAACCGAAATTTAGCCATCTCGGAATATTTGGCTATCATGTATACATACACATTCCAAAAGAGAAGAGAACAAAATTAGACCCTTCAGGGAAGAAGGGTATATTTGTGGGATACTCTGAAAGATTGAAGGCTTATAGAATATATTTCCCAGGATACAAGAAGATTGACATCAGTAGGGATGTGACATTTGATGAAGACACAAATTACAACAAATCCAGAAAGGAACCTGCTGAAGAACCTGAAGAAGCAGAAGCACCTAGAATTCATGATACAGCCATGAATGAAGAAACTCAAGAAGAAGATCGATATTTTGAAGAACCACGAAGACCTGTAGATCCACCTCTGGAGAAGAATCCTCATAAGAGGAAACCTTCTTGGGTACGTATCCAAGGTGCGGAAAGATATGGGGCTCTAGAAGAGAATCACAGAGAAAGAAAGAGGACCAGATCCTTCTCTGGGTATGTAGCTTTACTATGTGATTTCATTGATAAAGAACCTTCCAGTTATGAAGAAGTGGCATAACGAAAAGAATGGAAGGATGCCATGATCGAAGAGTATCAATAAATCATGAAGAATGATGTTTGGGATATTGTTCCAAGACCAGAAGGGAATTCAGTTGTAACTTCCAATTGGATCTACAAGATCAAACATGTTGCAGACAGTAGCATTGAAAAATATAAGGCAAGATTTGTGGCTCGTGGTTTCTCTTAGAAAGAAGGAATAGATTATGAAGAAACCTTTGCTCCTATAGCCTGATACACTTCCATTAGATTGGTACTTGCTCTGGCTGTAGTGATGAAATGGAAGATACACTAGATGGATGTCACGACTACTTTATTGAATGGTGTAGTGGAAGAGGAAGTGTATGTAGAGTAGCCACTCAGCTTTGAGACTCATGATAGCAAGTCTCATGTGTACAGATTGAAGAAATCCCTATACAGTTTGAAACAAGAACCCAGGACCTGGTACCGCAAAATTGACAACTTTCTATCCATTTTGGGGTTTACCAAAAGTAAAGCAGATTCCAACCTTTACTACAAGGTTGAAGATGGCAACCCAGTGATGCTTCTACTATATGTATATGATCTACTTGTGACATGTATGGATGGATTGATTGCTGATACGAAGAGAAAGCTTGCTGTTGAGTTCAAAATGAAGGAATTGGGGATGATGCATTATTTCCTAGGTATGGAGGTGTGGCAGAGTACAGATGAAATCTTCCTTGGACAAGTGAAGTATGCATTAGAGATCCTGAAGAGGTTTGGGATGATGGAATGCAAGGATATGGCCACACCTATGGCATCAAAACTAAAGCTATTGAACAATTCTTCATCAGAGTCAGTTGATGATACAATGTATCATCAGATGATTGGGTCCTTGATGTACCCGATGAACACAAGACCAGATATTTGCTTTGCTATGAACACCTTGAGCCAATTCCTGACGGATCCGAGACATGTTCACTTGATTGCTGCAAATCATATTCTGAGGTACCTAAAGGGTACAGTTGATTATGGGCTCAAGTATGATGTGAATTAGAATATTAACCTAGAGGGTTATGTTGATTCATATTGGGTAGGAAGTGCCATCGATAGGAAGATCACTTTAGGGTGTTGCTTCAGTATGGGATCAGGTGTGATCTCTTGGTTTAGCAGGAAGCAATCCTTTGTGGCACTGAGTACAGCTGAAGCAGAGTATGTCACAGCTTATTTAGTTAATTGTGAGGCAGTATGGCTGAGGAAGCTACTGTCTGATTTATTTGATCTCCAGTTGGATGCTACTTGTATACATTGTGACAACTAGAGTTGCGTGAAGTTGTCAGAGAATCTAGTGTTCCATGACAAGTCGAAGCATATCGAGATCAAGTATCACTATATTAGGGATATGGTGCAGAGGGGAGTAGTGAAGCTCCAGTATGTTGCGATGGAGGAACAAATGGTTGATGTATTGATGAATCCATTGGCTATGCTGAAGTTCGAGTACTTCAGGGAGAAGCTTGGTGTTCTCCAGATCGAGGTTTCCTCCAAGGGAAAGTGATGACACCCATAGCCATTCTAACATGGTGAGTGGATTGCTTTCTTCCATGGTCAGATGTAAGGGCTGAGCCATTCTGTCATGGTGAGAGGATTGGTTCCTTCCATGTCAGATATGAGTTCTAGCCATTCTGTCAAGTAGGACAGATGTAAGGGCAACTACCATTCTAGGAATGGAGGCACCTGCTCAGTTACCAGGAAAACTCAGTCTAGGACTGAGAAGCCATTCTGATGTGATAGAGACAGGTGTTCCCACTTGATCAGATGTAAGGGATGAACCATTCTATCATGGCTAAAGGATTAGGTTCCTCCCATGTCAGATGTAAGTGTTGGCCTTTTCGACGAGCAGGTCGGATGTAAGGGAAGCTTCCATTCTCTAGGAGAATGGAGGCACCTGATTAGTTACCATGTAGCTCAGTCTAGGACTAGGGGGCATTCTAATATGACTGTTGGGATGTGTTCCCTCATGATTAGATATGAGTGCAAGCCCTTCCATCATTGTTGTTGGGATGTGTTCCCTCATGGGTGGATGTAAGTGCAGAGCCCTTCCATCATTGTTGTTGGGATGTGTTCCCTCATGGGTGGATGTAAGTGCAGAGCCCTTCCATCATTGTTGTTGGGATGTGTTCCCTCATGGTTGGATGTAAGTGCATATCCATTCCATCATTGTTATTGGGATGTGTTCCCTCATGGGTGGATGTAAGTGCAGAGCCCTTCCATCATTGTTGTTGGGATGTGTTCCCTCATGGGTGGATGTAAGTGCAGATCCTTTCTGATAGGGTTGTTGGGATGTGTTCCCTCATGATTGGATGTGAGCATCGAGCCTTTCTAATAGGGTTGTTGGCATGTGTTCCCTCATGATCAGATGTGAGTGCTGGGCGTGCCTTTCTGACGAGTAGGTCAGATGTAAGTGCTAGGTGGACCATTCTGACGAGCAGGTCAGATATAAGTGCTGAAGAAGACCTACATGGAGGCTAGGACTAAAACCAGCATGAAAAAGGGCTAGCTCTACAGAAATTCCTGTGATGCGAAGAATCATGAGATAGCACCCATGATGATCTAGTGATGATGCCCAGTGATGATCCAAATCGAATGATGATCCCAATCGAGTGATGATCTAGATCTAGTGATGATGTCTAGTGATGATCCAAATCGAGTTATGATCCAGATCCAAAGATGAAGATGGCTTGAAGACGAAGATGACTTGAAGATGTTGATGACGAGATGATCCAGAAGAAGACCAGTGCTGAAAATTGTGTCGAAAGAATACTTTCCTAGTTAAGAGGGAGTGTCGATGTATTTGTAACTTCGGAATGTATTCATCTATGTATCTTATGTATTGTAACCCAATGTTTACTCCAGGATGTATCTACAACGTAATTGAGTCATGTTGTCATGCCTCAATGTTTCGATCGGGAGGATCAATAATGTAAATAATTCATGTCAAGTCATTATGGGTAACCCTTCGATGGTCTAAGGGTTAAAGTCCCACAGTTCTGGGGCACTAGGGTTATTAGACTCTCCTAGTAGAGGTTGGCCCTAGTAGGGTTTTAGTCATGCTGGGATTAGTATAAATAGAGAGTTGGACTCTCTATTTAGTACACATCACAAACACACTCAAGTGTACCGCATAGTTGAGGAAGGAGAAGACACTAGGGCTAGATAAGAAGAAGGTTAGTGCTATCAAGAGATCACTTACTATTTTGGGATTTTACTATTTTTGGTGCTGATTCTATCTCTAAGGAATTTGCGGGGTTTTCTCCATTTATGGTTTCCCCAATGAAAAACACTATCTTCATTGTCTCTTGTGTTTGATTGATGTACTTGTTATTCTCTTAGTTAAAGATCCTAATAATGCTATCTTAATGTTGAAAAACTAACACCCAGGAGTCCTTTGATGCACTTAACCGAGCCTTAGCATCGGCCCCGATGATTAGTCCACCCGACTATAGTCGTGACTTTATACTTTATGTGGTCGCGTCCATGGAGACGATTGGTATGGTTTTAGTTCAAGAGGATGAGGAGCTCTAAGAGCATGTCATATATTATATGAGCTAAAACCTTATAGATGTGGAGATCCGTTATTCCCATGTGGAGAAACTTGCCTTAGCTACCGTTCAAAGATTGAGACACTATATTCTCCTTCTCCAGACCTTGGTGGTAGCCCATGTCAATCCATTTCAGTTTGTCCTCACTAGAAGGATGATTGAGGGAAAGTATAATAAATGGATTTTCATCTTGCCAGAATTCGATCTCGAGTTTGTTTTGGCAAAATTGAAAAAATTGTTGATTTTTGCGGAGCTTATATCTGATTCCCCAAGTGAGGAAGAGGAGGAGGTTTGTGAAGATACGTTTGTCGATGAGCACATCTTCCTGATCTCAACTTTGGATCCATGGTATGAGGATATTAGCATATATTTACAAAGATTGAAGGTCCCTACTTGCCTTTCATGGGATGAATGACGACAGTTATGTCACGTATCCAAGAATTACCTCATAGTGTATAACACATTGTATCACCGTGGGGTAGATTCCATTTTATGTCATTGTTTAACTCATGAGGAGGCTGATATTTTTTTGAATGATTGCCACGGAGGGGTGTGTGGTGGTCATTTATCTAGGCTTTCTACAACCCAAAAAACCTTAAGAGTGGGTTATTTCTGGCCATCAATCTTTAAAGATTGTGTCAATGCAGTTAAGAACTGCCACCCTTGCTAGGTGTTTACATGTAATATGTTTTCGCGTTCTACCCCGTTACATCCAATTATCACCACCGGTCCCTTCACTAAGTGGGGTCTTGATTTCATGGATTGCAACCCAGCTTCAGCTGGGGGGCATCATCATATTGTAGTGGCTGTTGAATATTTCATGAAATGGGCTGAGGCTATGCCTATAGTTAAATCTGACGGTGAGACAACTGCACATTTCGTATTCAAACTGATTATTACTCGATTCGGTATTCTGAAAGAGCTTGTCACTGACCATGGTAGGCACTATCAGAATTGGATGATGGAAAATTTGGACTCAAAGTTAGGGTATAAGAAGGAGCATTCCTCTTCTTATTACCCTCAAGTGAATGGATAGGTTGAAGTAGTGAACAAATCACTTAATTCCATTCCCCAACGAACCATTGCACAAAGCAAGACCAATTAGAATATCATGTTATATATTGCTTTGTGGGCTTATAGGACCGCGATTAATACTACCACCGGTTTTTCTCCATATCAACTTGTACATGGAGTGAAGTCTATATTGCCGGTTGAGTGTGAAATCCCTTCTTTGAAGCTAGCCATAGAGCTCTTACCAGACACTTCCCCATTGGAGGAGTGTTTGGTCCACTTAGAACAGCTTGATGAGTAGCGCCAAGATGCCTTGGTGGCTCTAGAAGTGAATAAGCATTGTGTTAAGGTCCAGTATGATAAATCTATCCATCCAAGGAAGTTTAGTGAAGGAGATTTGGTCCTTTTGTGGGATCAAGCTAAAGAACCCTTGGGGGCAGGAAATTTCAACCCCATGTGGCATGGTCCTTATGTTTTTAAACATGTGTTAGAGAAGGGCGCTTATGAGCTAGTAGATTACGAGGGGATGGCCTTGGCAGAGCCTAGAAATGGGCTCTATCTTGAAAAGTACTATGCATGATTTTCATCCAGGGCTGACTATTGTATATTATTGTATAGTACTTTGCATAGTTAGGTTTTTTCTTATGGTGATCGAGTTTGTTGATTAGCTTCCATTTCTTATGGCAGATGTCAATGGAGTCTTCCAGCTATATAGGATTCATAGATGGTGCTATCCATCAAACTCAACACTCAACCTCTGTTGCTTTGGTGATTTATACTCCTACGGGTCAGGTATTGTCTTCAGGAGGCATATGTTTATGACTCCCTTTGAACAATGTTGCTGATTATAGTGCCATTATCGAGCTTCTATGAGATGCCATTTCACATGGTGTTCTCTCTCTTGAGGTACATCATGATTTGCAGTTAGTAGTGTCACATCTTAATGGATTGTATCATGTTAGGGATCCAACATTATTACGAAGATTCTTATGTGTGATATTGTTAGAATGACAATTTGACAATATAACATACATACATGTTCCAAGAATTAATAATCAAGTTGCTAACTATGCGTTAGATTGGCATTTGTTTCACAGACAATAAGCTCATCACAAACAAACATTTTTGCACATGTAAATAAAAAAATCGATCATCATAAAAAAATTTCATAAACATCCAAAATGTGATAATACATAAGTGTCATAATACAAAAAAGGGGCTTCCGAGCCACCAAAATATAAATACACGGTAGTATAAAATGTATCACTCCTAGGTATCTAAGCCTGGGGAGGAGAAGGGGGGTTCTGATCATGGAATGTCACCACGGCTCTAGCTAGTCGTTGAAACAACTGTGCCCATGCTCATGGTACACCCACCACCTGACGCTGCATGGCCTTAGGTAGGTCCTCGACCTGCACCATGGGTACCCTATGTGTCAGCCGCATGAAGTTGGTATGAATGCTTTGGAGCGTCCGCTCTGCATCCACGCCCATAATGTCATCTCCTCTTCCCCTCCGTCTATGACAAGGGAAGCCTTCAGGTCACCATGGTCCTACATCTGCATGCATATGACAGATCATCACTATGTGTTGTCACGCAAAAACATGTCTTTTGATTCCATATCTCAAAAAACACCAAAAAATTAAATAACTAATTTTTTTTTAAAAAGAGGGTTGGGATTCATTACCAATGTCACCGTATGCCGATCCTAGTGGTAGTGGCATGTCAAGATCTACCAAAAAATCTATCCCTGCATAGGGGTAATCATCGATGACAACTATCTGTCGCCTCCACCATGGAAAGAAATCAGCTAGATAGGGGTTGGACACCCTACCTCCACCCAGTCTGCGCATCACATCTTCCCAATGTCATTGGGCCAGATCTCGAACCCCATGAAGAGGAATGTCAACTCTAGGGCTCAATCCTGGAACACGCTCAAAGAAGAATGTGCTTAGTATACTACTGAAACCGAAGTTTTGTACCCTGCATCTTGCAGTCGCTGAGCTGTTGCTTCATGTTGTTCAACAACGCAGTACTCCAATCATAAATTGTGGGCCTCATGCACTCCACTTCATAGAACATCAAGGGCTACGAGGCCTAGCCGAGTGTCAGTAGTATGGCCTTTAGGCCTAACACCTGTATGGAGTTAGTTGCTATCTGACTCTTGACCTTCTCTATGTCTGGATAATAGTACACTGCTATGTACTCATCTATGGTGAGGCCACCTCTAGGCCCGCAAGAATGTAGGTTCACCACTTCCCCCCGTCGGGACAGTCCAGTAATGAAGTATATGTCCTCCACTTCTATGGTGAGGGACATCCCATTGATCTAGAAAGACTCTGAGTCAGGATCCCAGTAGTCTACTACCATTTATCGCAGTCTTGGTTTGGCCCTTAAGCCACCAAGAAACCAAAAATTGTAGAGCCTACACGCCCAAAGAGCTTGTTGTGCCATTAGATCTCTCCGTACTGCTTCTTGTACATCCCTGTTCTCTCATTCCCTCCATTCTAGAACCATCCTGCACATTCAATTCAATTTTGGGTCATTAGATGTCTTAGAAAACTTGAACACAACCGCATTAGCGACTGTTTGCTAAACAGCTGCGTATGTACGTGAATTTGAGGCATTTTTCCGTGTATAGCTAGCCCTATACGCGGAAAAATCCTCGATTTCCATGTGGGCCATGGTGCATAACTTAGGGTGGCCTAGAAATCAAATTGGACCATGGAAAATTGAAAATTTTACATGTAAATGAAAGAGCAGGTCATGGGAAGTTACCTAGAAAAAATATTGTCGGATTCCGCCGGCTGGATCTCCTGGAATTCGCATTTGAAGTTATGAGCTCAATTGGGTAAAAATTTCAAATGTTATATAATGTTTTGAATTTTTTACTATTTATAGAAATTTTTCAAAATTTTCAAAATTTTTACCCCCTTTCTATAGTTTTGGACCATTTCTGACCCTTTTGGACCGTTTTTTACTAATATATGATGTAGGAGACCGTTTTGAGCGCTGTTTTGACTGTTGTTTTGACCTGTGCGTGCCGATTTCAGGTATGATGTTTAAACTGGCATGTAGGTTAGGTTTCACATCCATTTTCATTTTTCATGACCTTATGACCATTTCATTATAACCTTAGGTACGAACCCATTCTATCCTATCACGAAACCTTCTTGTTGTTTTAGAAGTGGCATGATATGAATGGTAGAGCTTGACCTTACATGGGTACCCTAGTTAGCTCCTTATTTTCATTTGGTTCCCATGCTGACAGTTTGTCCTTTAGGGTGTGGGAGTCTGTTGTATAGTAGTGCCATGACATTTCACAAGAGCCTCATACTCCTCTTGATCTTTTGCTAGCCTATTTCCTCAAGAATCCCTTAAGTCAAGTTGTAATTGCATTATCATGAGCTTTTCCTTCCTCATTGAGCCTTATGCCAACTTCCCTGACTTTGAATATCAGCCATACAGCCCGAGCTTGTCTCATGTCTAGCCACACAGAGCCATTTTATACATCATTTGCAGCTTGATTCCCTAATTTTACTAGGAGGGGACTTTCCCCCGAGTGTCGCTATCCTATACATGTGTCCTTGCATTGAGAATAGGTATGTTCCACTGCTTGGAACTAGTTTGTTTTCCCATTTGACACTCGTCTCCTCCTATTCTGTAACTTTAAAGCAATTTTATTCTTTTTCAAGATTTTCAAATATTTGAAAAAGTCCAAAAAAAAATAAAAAACCAAAAAGCTAGACAAGAAAATATGTTATCTTTGGTAGCTTTCGAGTCATGTCTCCTTCGAACAGAGCACTGTATATCACATCCATTGGTTGGGTTAATAGTTTGACTTTAGGAGCTGTACTCATTTATCTGAGTTATCTCCACCGAATGGTTAAGCTTCTAGTCCCTACGGAGCCTCTATCGATGCATCCTGTGTCACAGAGATGTCCCAGTTTTGCATATCGAGTCTATGCTTCCTATAGTCAGTCACCATTCACCTTTATGCTCTTGTTCGAAGGAGGTTGAAACCCGAGTTGGCCATTCCTCAGTTATCTTGACTTTGCATGTCAGCCATTCTCAGTACAGTTACTGGTTTGTGCATCTTATGATCGAGTCCTTCCACATTATACAACTTTACTGAGTACCTCGTGTTGTATGATGGGGGATTCCTTAATTCCCTCATTCCAGCGGATTTCATCCCATAGACTTCTGATCATTTATTATGGGATAGGAATCTAGAGTCATTTTTGAGATTCTTGAGACTTGTAGTCATTAGTGGCAGGTTCTCTCGCCATCAACAATTTTTTGGGAATACATCAATGTCCCCTGATCGATAGATTCTCTCAAGTGTTCGATCTCAACACATTTATTCACACTTGTTAGTTTGCACTCTAGTACCTTGATTCCCATTATCATTATCGGTGGGTGATCTCGTGTCTGTTAATGGTATACATCAATGACAGGTAATCACACGATGGACTACTATGTTTGACCTAGACACATCTATTCACATAGTAGGACATGTACTCATAGCGGTTTCTGTAGAAAACCTTCCAGATTGGTGGCATCTCTTATATGCTACCTCCTTGATTGTGCCAGTGTTCATGAGATTTCAACTCTCGTGACTTGATTCTAGTATATGTCAGACATTTCTAGCCATTATGGAGATCATGATCCATTATATATCTTCAGCCTTCATGGAGATCATGATCCTTTGTATATCTTCATCATCGAGATTCTGATCTATTTATATTGTACGTGGCGATGACCACACATGTCATTTTGTATCATGCCTATTCATGGCCATTATACTCTTATGTATCTGGGAATGCTATATCTATTTGTAGTTATGTGTAGAGTTGTATTATTGTATAGTGCTGATTAGATGGCTGGTTCGTCCACTGGGTTCTTCGTCACTCCACTTCTGGGATGGACTTATAATGTATTCCGGCCATCGTATGACCCCTCTAACCTCACACATTAGGGGGCATCTATTATATCTGATTTTACCACACATGGTGAATCACAGTTTTATGGCCTTCCCTATCTCTCTGCAAACTATTTAGACCCAATGGACCATTTTTGTACCTTTGATGTTTCCCAGATCATCCCTAAAAACATGCAAAAAATGCCATACGTGAATTTTAATCCCTTTCTCACATATATACGTGGATTTGACCCTTAAACCCGCATACATCGGGATGTGTGCAAAAGGCCAAATTATTTTGGAGTTTTCCTTGATGTGGATCCAACTCACTTGTCTCCTGGCCTTCCATATGCCTTGAGATCACTCAGATTTGACCTTTCATTACCCCATTGAAGAGCTATATAAGGAAACCTTTGGATACATTGAAGGCATGAGGAATTGAGAGTAAGAAAACTATAGTCCATTATTGCCGGAGCTCATACTTGAGTCTAGATCCCTTCGTCCCTTGGAGCACTTTTGTGTTCTTCCCAAGATTGCCTTTTGCTTGTGAGCTTGCTATCGAGAGATGGAGGATTGAATTGGTGGAAGCCCAAGTGGGGGACTCAGTTTCTTTGATTCACAGACGTGCTGACAGAGGTTGTCACTCTTGTAATCTATGTTTTATATTAATAGAAATATCTTTTCCTGTCCAATAATATGTGTTTAAATGAGTATTTTATCCATGGATGCTTTTAAATGATTATATGTTATTGATTATATATTCTAGAGTAGGTCTAACACAAATATATATAGCATTATTTTCTTGTTTGCTGATCGTTGAGGAAGCAATTTATTAATACAAGCTGGAGTTGGAAAGATCAACGGGGATCTACATCAACCGTCTGGAATAAGGTATGAATCAAGATCCTTTAGTGTTAGATATTTGGTTTCTCTTGCATATTGGAAAGGATTGACTTCTGGAGTCAAGTTGTCTGTTGTGGTACCCCAAGCCATAGGAATTTATCTCCATAACAGATATATAAACTTCTTTCAATGCCTTGTCTAGAGAAAATCACCCTACAAAGTAAATATTGGATATGACTACCAATATCCCATCAAAGGAGTGGGATATCCCTCTTACATGTTGAACTTAGGAAAGCCTATGAAGATGAAGGAAGTCCTATATGTTCCATGATTAAAGAGTAATCTACCTTCTATCTTAGCTCTAGATAAGAAGCTCTTCAGAGTTGCTTTTGTAGATGGTGAAGTACTTATGTGGCCAAAGGGAAAGAGAATAGATGATGCCATTGTGATTGGTGTAGGAGAAGGAGTACTTTACAAGTTAAAAGGACATACAAAATTATCCCTCACAATAAGTACAATCAACCCATGTGAATTATGGCACATAAGACTTGCTCATGTGAACTATAAAGAACTACCAATTATGAGAAAGGTTTTTATAGGTTTACCATAAATTCAAGTCAATCATGAAGGAGTTTGCAGAGGATTTTCTCAAGGGAAGAACACCAAAAACCCATTTTTAGTCAACAACAGTAAAGAAAAAGGAATCTTGGATACTGTTCATTCAGAAGTATGCGGTCCAATGTCAACCACTTCACTAAGCAGGTATGTGTATTATGTTTATTTTATAGATGATTACTTCGATAAGGATTGGATTTACTTACTGAAAGGAAAAGAGGAAGTATTTTAAAGATTCAAATAATTGAAGGCTCTTGTGGAAAAATTCTCTGAAAATGAGATCAAGACCTTGAGATTTGACAATGGAGGAGAATTCACTCCCAATGAATACAACTATTTATGCAAGGAAGCTAGGATTAAGATGTAGATCACCATACCCTATAATCCTCAACATAATGGAGTATTAGAAAGAAATAATAGAACTATTATGGACACTATGAAATCCAAGATTCATGACCAAGACTTACCCATGCACCTATGGGTTGAAGCAGTTAGAACTGTAGTACATGTTCAGAACATAATTGCTCATAGTGCTCTTAGGAACAACACTCTAGAAGAGATGTTTACCAAGGAGAATTATGAATTCAGACACCTAGATACTTTTGGTTTTCCTATGTTTATAAGTATTCCCAAGGATAAAAGAACAAAATTGGACCCTTCCAGAAAGAAGGTAATATTTGTTGGATACACTGATCAATTGAAATCTTATAGAGTATACAATGCAGGTCATCGCCAGATCAAGATCAATAGAGATATTATATTTGATGAAGTATTTGGGTAATTTTGAGGTCTAAAATGGGCCACATAAGGGAAATAATAAATAAGAGTTATAATAATAAAACAAAAGTTCTAAATTTTGGAGGAGAAAAAGAAAAACTATTTTTCTTATCGTATTTTTGACATATCTCCTTAATGGTTCACCCAAATTTTTAGTTTGGGGACTCATTGGATGTAAAATTTAATTCCGCATCCAACCCATTCCTACACTGCATACTTATGAGGTACCCACGACACCCAAGAATGAAAATTTAAATTGAAAAACGTATTTTAATATTAAAATATGTTTTTTTATTGAAATTTTCATTCATGAGTGTCAAGGGTACCTCATAAGTATGCAGTGTGGGCATGGGTGGGATGTGGAATTAAATTATGCATCTATTGATTACCCAAACTTGAAATTTTGGTGAAGCGATAAGGAGATATGTCAAATATATGATAATAAAAAGTAGTTTTCTCTTTTTCCCTCCATTTATTTTACAAATTTTACTTGCATAGTTGACATCATCATCTTGAATCCTATTTTTTCTTATAAAGTGAATTTTAATGGTACAATTTTCCTTAGGAGGCCCATTTTAGACCTCAAAATTTATCTAATGATGCAACTTTCAATAAATCCAGAAGGAACCATACCAATGAATATCAAGAACAAGAACATGAAGCTTCTAGAATTGAAGAAACCTGCAGAATGCTAGCATTAAAATTGTTCTACCATTATATAACCAAGAAATGAGTCCAAATTATTATGCAGTGAAAGAGGAATGAAGATATACATTGAACAAATCAAATCTCACAGGAAAGAGATGAGTATAGCTCAGATAATTATAGTATCATGTTCATTAAAGAATCTGATGTTACAATAGTGTTACATAAGGAGGAATTCAAATCATTGGGGATGAGTTCGAATCCACAAACTCACTCTATATGTATCCGAATGCATGGATTACTAAATATGTCAAAATCATTATCAAAGTCCAACACTCTAACTCTGGATGTCTAATCCAGTAAAAAAATCAGTTATAATCAGTCTAAATAATCTAACTGCAAGTGGTAGGTGAGAAAAGGTGCCTTCCCACATGTAGCCATGCATAACTAGTGATAAATGAATTGAAAGTGAACTAACTAAATGCAACTGAAGAATAACTAAGCTTAACTAGTTACCAACTTACAACTGCTGAAGGAGGTTGGTACTGGGACTCCCAGTGGATCCTAGCATTTATGGATTGGTCTAGGAGGCATCTAAACTGATGCATGCAAGTGTATCCAGTCTCAGTTAGCCTCTATTAGTGTTTCCCACACTCCATTAACTAGTACATGTGGACCCATTAGGAAAAGTAGACCCAATGGTACTAGTAGACCCAATAATAATAAAATGACTCCTAATTTAGGCTAAAATAATCTAATAGATAGTTTGGTCAAGGGAGGACTATAAGTCCTAACACACCCCCTGAATCCTAACTTGGCAAGAATCCCATAATTCACTCATATATAATATAAAAGATAAAAATGTTTCTTAATAAATCGAGGAAATAGGGGAAAACCTCATGGGAAAACCCCGCCTCAAAATAACCAGGAACAAGAACAATGAATCAAGCCTTAACACCTAAAAGAGACATGAGAAAGGAAAATATCTTTTCAGTAGAAGACTTGGTAAAAATATATGCAATCTAATCCTCTGTAGGGAAATAATGTAGTATGATAGTTTTTTCATGCACTAGTTCCTGAATATAGTGCATGTGAACCTCAATGTGCTTTGTTCTTTGCTTTTGAACTAGATCACTGGAAATTTTGATGGTGCTCTAGTTGTCACAGTAAATATTCACTAAAGGTGAATTGTGAACCCCAAATTTTGTTAATATTCCATGTAGCCAAACTTCATGAATAGCTGAATTCATAACTCCCCGATACTCTACCTCTATTGAAGAGAGTGCAAGTGTTGCTTGCTTCTTGTTGGACCAACAAATTGGATTATATCCGATCATAAACACAAATCTTGAAGTGGATTTCCTATAATTCCCATCTCCTACCCAGTATGAATCTGTGAAACCTATGAGATCAAGCTGTGCACCATATGCATAATGAATCCCATAGTGTTTTGTACCTTGCACATAATGCAAGATTCTCTTTGCTTCCTTCCAATGCAGCTCATGTGGCTCCTACATATACCTAGCAGTAGCACTCAAAAAACAGGATATGTATGGTCTCGAATGAGTGAGATATAAATGGCTCCCAATGAGCTTTCTATAGAGATTGTTGTCTACCAAAGGTGTATAGCCTCCTTCCTCTAGCCTAATGCCAGACAGGAAAGGACAAGGGGCTACCTTGCAGTTTTCCATGTCGAATCTCCTGAGCATGTATGATGAATATTTGGAATGTGAGATCATGATTCCTAAAGTATTTTGAATTACTTCGAGACCAATGAACTATCTTAATAGTCTTAGATCAGTCATAGCGAATGCTTTTTTGAGGGTTGATTTGATGCTTCTCAATCCAGCAGCAAAGCTACTAGTAATGAGCAAATAATACACATAAAGCACAATCAATAACAAGAATCCCTCTTTCTTCTGCATGTAAAAATTGCAATATGATTTGTATCTTTCAAATTTCTATGAGATGAGGAAGGCATCCATCTTGGAGTACGATGCCCTTAGGGATTGTTTGAGTCCATATAGTGATTTCCTTAGTATGCAAACTAAGGAAGGATCATCAATAAACCCCTCAGGTCGTTTCATGTATATCTCTTCCTTAAAATCACCATGGAGGAAAGCACTTTTCACATCCATGTGATGTACCTCCCATCTCTTGGAAGTTGCAACTGACAATACAAGTCTGATGGAATCCATTCTAGCTACTAGAGTGAATGTCTCATTGTAGTACAAGCCTTGAACCTGAGAGTATTTTTTGGCCACAAAATGAGATTTGTACTTGGTTGTGTTTCCATCAGAGGATATCTTGGTATTGTATACCCACTTGCACTAAACAAGTTCCCCCCCTGGAGGTAAGGAGACAAGTTCCCAAGTTTTGTTTTCATGTAGCAAATCAAATTCCTCATCCATAGCTGCTTTCCATCTGGGGTCATGGAAATATCATTTTAATGTTTGAGGATCTGATGCCAACATCATGAAGAACCTCTAAGGGAGAATTGGATTTGTGTGGGACAGTGCAACATTCAATTTATGATACTGGGACGCAATTCTTCTCTCGTCATCTAGATCCCCAACAACATTTCCAACTGTTTCTATGAGAGGTTGACCCCATTTAGGCTGCTGAAACAAGGTAGATGTTGTATCTTGATATATATCTATTTGAGGTGTAGGATCAATATATTAATCATGTCGGTATTCCTCTTCTTCTGAATCTAAATCTGAATCTGAAATGTTAGACAATAAATCTGTATCTACAATAGGGAGAGAAGGAGTTTGGATACCTTCATCTGCTTCAAATAGAAGTTGTGGTAGCATTAAATATGAGTATGACATGAAGTGAGAGAAAGCATATGCCATGGAGGCATGATCTGCAATCCATTTTTCTATAATCTTCCTAGCTAAGATTTATTTGACCTCTACTGAGTCAAGGCCAAAAAACACTTGCTTTGGTGAGCCAATGTGAGTGACCTGGTATACAGACAACACATTAGCTATAAGAGAGGGCACATAGAGAACATTTTTTAACTCACCATGCTGTAATTTGATGGAACCTCTTCCTTCTTCTAGAATTTGGGAGTCATCACCCATATGAATAGTAGGCCCTCTTGTGAGGCTAAGAGTGGAGAAGAAATACTTGGAGGAAACCATGTGGTTGGATGCTCTAGAATCAATAAAATATGATGTCGACTGAGAGAGGCAAACTTTCAAGGCATGCCACCTTTCATGATCACCTGTCGATTGTCCATTATCATACTTCCCATGTCTTTGTGGAAGAGATATGTTATTCTACTTGAGGAGAGATGACAATTGGTCGATATTCTTTTTCATAATCTATTCTTTAAGGTGAGGACCCCTCATACAATAGGGACACATCTTCTTCTTCTTCTTCTAAGAGCCCGAAGCTCCTTCATAATTTTTCTGATTATTTTTAGTCTTCGAATCAGCTTCTTTAGGCTCCTTCCCCTTAGATATCCCTTATCTTACGCTTTGGTAGAGTCTATCACTAGGAGAGCTTGATCTTTGGGAGTCTTTATGACTCCCATGTGGATCAACTTCTCTTGCACCTTTATGAAGGAATCAAAAAAGGAATCAGGTGAGGGAATCTTCCAATTTGGAATGGAATCTCTTCCGGAATGGGAGATTCAGACAAATACATGATACTCAAAACCTAGTTTACTAAGTATGGAGAGCACATTTAGCTCATCCTTTTTCCTATTCTGCATTGTCTACATTGGAGTGCAAGAAACTTGAATTTAGTAAATAATTTTTGTATGGTTTCTAAATTGTTGGGATGTAAGGATACTAACTTGTTCTCCAGAATGTGTCCCTGAAGCTCATATTTCTTACCAAAAAAATATTCAATATTATCCCAAGCTTCCCTGGGATTCCTCAAATATTCAAGGTGGAAGAGGATATCTCGGGATATGTGAGTACATATGTAACCAAAATATTCATCTAAGAAGTTAATAAACTTGTTTCTCTCGGTTGGATGATGGGGCTCAACCTCCCTTCCAATTATTATCTTGAAGTATCCCTGCTTGAACAAGGATAGCTACATATATTCCCTTGAATCAACATAATTGGAGGGTGTTAGGATTCAAGGTGTAGAAGGTAGATAATCCATAATTCTCTTGTTGGGACAAACATTATCTTCACACATGCTACGTAGAACCTGCATAAATTCCACTGCAAAAACTAAAACATTCTAACTATGTTAGAATAATTCCTTCCCTCTCGACATGTACACTTTATCAAGGTCCATCACGCCTGCAAAGACTTCTCTGGACTAGTCGAGAGTTAGAAATGCAAAGATTGCGGTAATTATGTGGAAACCCAACTTCTTCTGGTGTACAATGGAAAGAAAAAAGACATGAAGCTTGCTTGAAATAGATCTGATCCCATGTTAAAATAGTTGTGCCATTATATCATTAAGAAATGACTCCAAATTATTATGCAGTGAAAGAGGATTGAAGATACACACTGAACACATCAAATCTCACAGGAACCAAATGAGTATAGCTCAAATAATTGCAATATCATGTTCAATAATGAATACAATGTTACAATAGTGTTACCTAAGGAGGAATTTGAATCATTAGGGATGAATTTGAATCCACCAACTGAATCTAAGTGTATCTGATTGCATGGCTAACTAAATATGTTTAAATCACTATCGGACTCTAATAGTCTAAATTCAGATGTCTAATCCAGTGAAAGAATCAGTTATAATCAGTCTAACCAGTCTAACTACAAGTGGTAGGTGAGAAAAGGTTCCTTCCCACATGCAACCATGCATAACTGGTGCTAACAAAACTGAAAGTGAACTAACTGAAGAATAACTAACCTTAACTAGTTACCAACTCACAACAACTAAAGGAGGTTGATGCCGGGACTCCCAATGGATCCTAAAATGTAGGGATTGGTCTAGGAGGCAACTAAATTTATGCATGCAAGTGCAGTCACTATCAATTATCCACTATCGGTGTTCCCTGGGCCCTATTAGCTAGTACATGTGGCCCCATTAGGAAAAGTGGACCCGATCGTACTAGTGGACCCAATAATAATAAAATGACTCCTAAGTTACGTTAAAATAATCTAATAAACTATTTGTTCAAGGGAGGATTATAAATCCTAACAGTTAGTCCATAATGTTGAAGCGGAATAGATACTAGAATACCATGATATGGTAGAGCCTCAAAGTCCTATGGATATACCTCTGAAGATGATCTCATAGAAAGAAGACCATCTTAGGCTCATGATGTTATTCAAGGTGTAGAAAAATATGGAGCAACAGAAGGAAGCAAGAGACCAAGGACCCAATGTAGCTATGTGGCCTTGATGTGTAATCTTGTTGATGCAGAACCTACGTGTTTTGAAGAGGCTAAAAAGAAAAAGGAATGGATGGATGCATATGCTTGAAGAATACCAATTGATCATAAAGAATGATGTTTGGGATGCAGTACCAAGAATAAGAGATAATTCAATTGTTTCTTCAAAATGGATATTCAAGACAAAACACTCAGAATATGAAATTATTGAGAAGTACAAGGAAATATTCATAGCTCAAGGATTCTCATAGAAAGAAGGAATTTATTATGAAGAAACGCTTGCACCAGTAGCAAGATATACCTCAATAAGAAATTTTCTTTCCTCGGAAACCAAGATGAAATGGAGGCTACACCAAATGGATGTAAATACATCATTTCTAAATGGTGTGATAGAAGAAGAAGTATACATTAAACAACCTCCAGGTTTTGAAACCATAATAGAAACTCACATATATGCAGATTGAAGAAAGCACTATATGGGTAAAGTAAGAACCCGGAGCATGGTATAGAAGAATTAATAGATTTATGATGATCTTGGGATTTACCAGGAGTAAAGAATATTCCAACCAATACTATAAGGTTGTCTATGAATGTCTCATGATTTTATTTCTATATGTTGAAGATTTATTTCTGACAGGTGAAGAGAAGCTTATTGATGAATGTAAGAAGAGTCTTGTAGCATAGTTCAAAATGAAATATCTTGGCATGATGCACTATTTTCTCAGTCTTGAAGTATAGAAGTTCCCAGATGATATTTTCCTAAACCAAGGAAAATATGTTGTTGAAGTACTAAAGACATTTGAGATGCTAGATTGTAAAGCTATGAACACTAAGATGGTCACCAACTTGAATCTGTTGACTGATGATTCCTGAGATACGGTTGATGTTACATTATACTGATAGATTATTGGTGGTCTGATGTATTTGATTAATACTTGACCATATATATGCTTTGATCTAAACACACTAAGTAAGTATATGGTGGATTCCTGATATGTTCACTTAATCGAAACAAAACATGTGATGAGGCCCCTTAAGAGTACACTAGATTGTATCCTCGATTATGCAGCAGATGGTGAGATCATACTTCATGGTTAGACATATTTAGATTTGGTTGGGAGAACTAATGATAGAAAGAGTACCTCATGATGTTGTTTCAGTTTGGGATCAGGTGTGATCTCATGCCTAAACAAAAAGCAGACTGTGTTTCTCTCAATACAGTAGAAGTTGAATACATTGTCTCATGTTCAGCCTGTAGTGAAGCAGTTTCACTTTGCAAATTTTTGATAGGATTGTTCAATATATAGATGGATGTGACTGATATCTAGTGGGATAATCAGAGTTGCATCATGCTAACAAAGAACCCTATATTTAATGATAAGTCCAAACACATAGAGATAAATTTCCATTATATTCAAGACATGGTGCAAAAGGGAGTTGTACAACTCTGATATGTTCCTACCGAGGAAAAAGTGGCCGATGTATTGACTAAGCCTCTATCTCATGTAAAGTTTGAATAATTTCGAGACAAGCTTGGTGTATTCCATAAGGACCTCCCTCGAAACAGGGAATGATTATGTGGATGTGGTAGTGGTGCATGTTGCAGTGGTGTGGAAACTCAGTATAAGATTGATATGTCATCTTGATAAGGCCTCATTGGTCCCATTGGGATTAGTATATCAGTACTTGAAATGTCTATCTACATATTATTATTTGGAATGAAATGGCTATGAAGTTAGACAAGGATTGTATGGTCTCCAGGTAGAACGGTATGTTTGGATAGGATTGGTTGGTTGAAAAGGATTAGTAATCCAGAAAAGTCTATTTTGGTCTACCAGAGTTCCCACTGTGATGTTTATTCAGATGGTTCCAATGCTTTGTGTTGATGATGTGGTTGTGGTTCCAACACTTGGTGTCAATGATGGGGTTATGGTTCCAAAACTTTGTACTGATGATGTTGATGTGGTTGCGATCCCAACACTTTTTGCTGATGATTTTGATGTGGTTGCGGTCCCAACATTTTGTGCTGATGATGTTGATGTGGTTGTGGTCCCAACACTTTTTGTTTATGATGTTGATGTGGTTGTGATCCCAACACTTTTTGATGATGATGTTGATGTGGTTGTGGTACTATCACTTTCTGATGATGATATTGTTGTGGTTGTGGTCCCAGCACTATGTTCTAATGATGTTGATTTGGTTGTGGTCCCAACACTCCGTGTTAATGTTGTTGTGGTTGTATTATCATTTTATGTGAATGATGATGATGTTGTTCCAACATTTCTATGTTGATGATGTGGATTATGATCTAACATTTATTTTTTGATGATTTTTCTTTTAGCGCTAGCATGCTAATGATGTTGTTGTTGTTCCAATATCCATATACTGATGATGTTGCAGATGATGGTGATTCCTAGTAGTCACATACTGATGTTGTTATAGATGATGATGATGTTCCAGTATTCACATATTGATGATGTTCCAGATGATGATGATGATTTCCTAGTATTCACACACTGATGATGTTGCAGATGATGACGATGTCCCATTATTCATATATTGATGAAGTTGCAGATGATTACGATGTTCTAGTGTTCACATATTGATGATGCTGAATATGATGATGATGCCCCAGTATTCACATACTGATGATTTTACAAATGATGGCGATGTTATATTCACATACGAATGATGTTGCAGATGATGATGATGTCCCAGTATTCACATTTTGTTGATGTTGCAAATGATGATGATGTCGCAATATTCACATACTAATGTTGTTGTAGATGATGATAATGTTTTGTGATGATGATGTTTTACGATGATGATTTTTTGTGATGATTATGTCACAGATAATGATGATGATGTTCCATGATGATTATGTTCTGAGATGAAGAGTATGCTTATGAGGATCTTCTTACAAAACCTCCTAGGACATATAAATCCACCAGTTAGTTGTACAAAAATGGTTGTTGTTGTTGTTGATGTAGAATACCTTCCTTATTAAGAGGGAGTGTTTAATAATGTAACTGTAGAAGATATTCTAATTGTTATTATCCATCCTTTCTGGAAATGTTATTCCTCCAATTAGGGATGTCATTGATGTAATTGGTCATGTGAAGTATTGAGGTAAAGCCTTTGTTTTCTGTCGGGTCAATAATACCCAAATTTTTTTATTAAAATGTATTTTTATGTCTCCTAGGTCAATTTGGCCCTATTGGGAAGGTTAATTCAACCTTGTTGGGTTACTATACTTCGCAATTGATCTCTATAAATAGATGAGGTTCCATCCTCATTTAGACACATTCACAGTTGAAGCAAGCTCACTATAGAGAGAAAGAGGAGTCCATGTGGAGGAGGAGAAGTAGTCTATCTTAGTCTTGCGGTATTACATTGTACTTGGTTGGATTATATATCAAAAAAGGATATTGTGATCTTAATTCAGTGATATTCTTCTTATTGTGCATAAAACATTAAAAAAATCTAACAAATAGTATGATGGACAGGATGGGGTTTTGGAGAAGAAGGAATGAATTCTTCTTGAGATGGGATGATATTAGGGTTAAGAAAGGAAGGGACATTGGGTAGTGTCTCAACTTGTGTTCCACAACAATGGATACAAGGAAGGGTTGGTTAAGGGTGTTTGTCTCAAACAAGGATTCCTCATTGCAAAAATAACTCAATAATCTAGAATTAAACTTAAGAATAAGTACCTCATTGGAGATTGAAATATGGAGTTGAACCATGTGTTTGGTAAAGAGTTCAACATACCATTGTACACTTTTTCAAATATGGATATTAATGAAGTTGGAACCACTAGAACATCAAATATTGTAATTATCCTAAAGGATAAACATGATTATGGGTATATTTGCAAAAATCATCCCAAGTGGAAATGAGATTATGCTTAAAGTGAAATTTCCACCAAGTGAAGATCACATTTTCCAGATGGCATATATAAATTTTAAAGAAATTATATTCAATGATGTGTGGATACAATTTAAAGTAGCTAGTGATGTTCCCTATCAATGAGTCAAGCATCTCATTCTAGGGTCCTACACTAACTCCACTACTTTATCAATGTACAAGACCATAAGTTCAATTAGATAATTAGTGGATAATGACTTAATGTAAAAGGGCCCTCTTTTTAGCAAAGAGGTCCCTAGTTGGTTGACTCTCATTAATACCAAGACAACAAGTAGCTAATATTTTGTTTATTGAAGCACTATATATAGAGTAGCAATATATATAATTCTTACTTAAGAATTATCATTATATTTGGAGCTTTACTCCAAAAGGTTTTCCCTTTGAACAGGAAAGTGAACATATTTATATCGTTTATTCATTCTCTCTTGTTTTTTTATATATTCTCTCATAATTTCTAGGTTTGAGAATATTACAAGTGGTATTAGAGCTCTTTCTTGGGACAAAAGTGAAAACAAGTTAAAACTAGGGTTTGTCTCTTTCAAACAGGTTATCTTGGAATTTTAACTACAAATTTTTTCTTTTTTTTTTGCATAATTTCAAGATCTAAAACTATCAAGTCACAATAGAGACATATGTAGCTAATTTTTATCCAAAGCTTAATTTTTGGGTAGCAATTATTTTGGATATATACTCTATGAAAGTTAAGCGATCTTTTCCTAGGGTTTGGCTCTTTCAAACAAGTCATGTTGGCAATGTCACTCCAATATTTTTCTTTGAATTTAGGGTCTAAAATTCACAAGGCAAAAAAAGGAAATAAGTAAGTAACTTGTATCTAAATTTCAACTTCTAGTTCGCTATAATTTTGTATATAGACTCTATGTAAGTTAGGCATTTTGAGTAGCCCAAAACCTAGCCTTAAATAGGTGTTTTGGGTAAAACTATTATACATAAAGTTTTAAAAATCCAAAGTGAGTGCCACTAGTTGTATTGGAAAGAAGGTGCACCAGTATTTATGGAAATAATTTCATATTTGGACATTAAAAAATCGAACATGTGTCAATCTGTACAAATCTTCCCTTTTAGGAAGGCCAAAATTGACAAGTCTTGGGAAAAATAACCTAATTTTTTCTTGGAACATCATAATTCAATAAAAATAGTGGCATTGTAAAGTAGAAATATAAATATACTGCAAAGAAAAAAAATATTCTCAAAGGTACACAAATTTCAAAGTTACAAAAGTGTCTAGACTATCTCCAAACTAGGGTTTAAAAGGACTTGCACTTATTTCTAAATTTTGGCCTCAAACCTAACCTAGAAAAGTAAGTTATTTTCCAATAATTGTAGATATTTTTCTAGGGTTAGGAATTTCAATTTTTTTCAGAGATGTGTACCCATGTATTTAAATAACACATAAATCTATTATTTGGTGTTTGGGAAGCATACATGCACAAAATACAAGGATACTTATAACACTTTTTTTAGCACCCTTGTAACATATATTGGTACCCCTTTAAGTAGTGCCATAGGTGTACGTATAACCATATATAGATAAACTAATTGGCCATATTGTTTCTATACTACACTAAGAAAAACACTTAAGAGATCACTCTCTAATACCTAGGTAATCAAGAGGTATGGCTAAGGGAAAAATATATCGTCCTTAGTTACTTCCCTGGGATAATGGATCAGGTACTACTATTGTAACCCACACATATATTAAAGAACTATAGCAAATGTCACTCCCTCATATTCAATAACATATAAACATTACTCTTCCCCTACCATCCCATGGTACACAATCCTCTTCCTTATAGACCACCTTGCAATCTAATATCATGAAGCTTGATGTGCTAGATGAACAATACAATAATAAACAAGCCAACAACCAATACAATTATAACCAACTAGACGTTGGATCATAATTCTACACCAAAAGTTGGATCAGAATTTGACAGGTATATATGGAATAATAGCTTGGATATCACCTCATGAAGTAATACCTTGGAATACACAATAAGGTGAGACATATCAATAAGAAACATCTCAATCAATACTATTTATCCATCGATAAAACCCTCTGGATCCTCACATTTATAAACCAATCTCCATGGATAATAACACATGGAACCATTTTCCTAAGGTGGAATTGGACAAATTTGATGGTTTTAAATCATCAAGATGGGTCACCCGAATGGAACATTACTTCTCCTTTCATGGAATTAGTAATGACATGATCAAAATTAAGGTGAGGATTTTGTATCTAGATACAAAACAATGGAAATGGAGGGAATGGAATAAAAAATTGTATGCGAAACTCAACACTTTGAGTATATTTGTTAAATATCTTCATCCCTGTTACAAGTGATATACTCACTATTTCAAGTTGCTTCCCTAGTTATTCTAAATAAACTTAGTCATATACATTATCTCATCCTTTGAGAAATCATCCATCCCTATAGAGAACTTAACATATTCTTTCTCTAAGTAATGTTTAATTATTGGCCTTAAGGAGGAAATTATAACATAATTCAAACTGCAACATCTCGCTACATGGTTGGAGTCATCACACAAGGCTTTGGAAGTAGAGATAAATATCAATGCATAAACCAATAAACCCTCTTTCATTCCCCACTCATATTTCCATACACAGCTCAAATCCTTAAGAATTATTCCTTATCGTCCATTCAATTTACAAGGTTTGTCTCCATGAAAAAAGGTAGATCAATAAAGACGTGGAATCTAGTATAATTGTGTGAAAAAGTATGCTCCAAATCTTTGATGTGAAGAACACAAATTATTTCAAATTGATATGACAACTACTACATAGTTTCAAGATATCATTATGGAAGATACCCCTAAGTTTGAGGCCATTGATCAAACTCCTCCAATGAATGAATAAGTGGAACTCAAAGTCCATCAAGAATAACCTCTCATCTATCTTAATGATGTATCTAATATTTTATCCCTACAAACCTTGAAATTTTTCGATGACATCAAGTGGCCAAAGTGCTAGTATTGGTTGAAAGTGTAAGAATCCATAGCTTTATTCACTAGTGATTGGATAAATAACTCCATTGTTATGTCCATTCAGCTCCCAAATTTCAAATTATGATAGCTAATGGTGATATGATGAAATGTGGGGGGTGTTGTGAAAATGTGAAACTCCGGTTGGGTGATTGTCATCTCAAAACTTATATGTTGTCCATAGACATGGGTGGTTGTGATGTAGTTTTATGGGTAGAATGGATACACACATTGGGGCATGTTACCATGGAAATCAAGTACTTATACTTGATATTTATTCAATTCTCTCATACTCACACCCTCAAAGGGATGCAAGCAAGCTCCCATAAATCATAATTTCTCATCAAATGGTAAAATTATTGAATAAATGCAACCATGGAATTATTGCTCACTTCCATGCCATACAATATTTGGATATTACCACACTTGAAATCTATTTCTTTTTAGATTCCTTCAGAAAAATATAATCAAGTATTTGAGACACCAAATGGTTTACCCCGATCTAGAGGAGACTTGATCATGATATTCCCTTCATTATGGGAATTCAAACACCAAATGTACAATTGTATAGGCACCCATTATTTTTCACAAAATAATGAAATTAAAATATTATTTAGGAGCTACTAGGGGAAAGAGTCATTCATCCTAGCACTAGCCCATAGTCATCCCTAATGGTCATAGCCTTTAAAGAAACAAGGAAATGGGAATGCATGCTTTGATGTTCATTCCGTAAATAATTTTACCATCAAACACAAATTTTTCACCAAACTTTACCTTCATTAAGGATACCACCAAATCAAGATAAAAAAAATAGATAATCCAAATACATGAAGGCTATTATTAGTTTTGGGTTATGCCCTTTGAAATTTAATGCACCCTCTACTTTTCAGAGCCTCATGAATAGAATTCCGAGGCCATACCTTCGTGGTTTTGTGTTTTTTCTTTGGTGACGTTTTGATTTATAGTAAAAATTGGGATTCCCATGTACAACATGTTCATAAATCCTTGCAACTCCTCCACGACTATTATTAATTCATTAAATGTTCTAAATGCTCTTTTACAATTTCAGAGGTTGAATACTTGGGTCAAATTATTGACCAAGATTGGCTGAGCGTGGACCCCGAGAAGATTGTAGTAATTCAAGAATGGCCTTGCGCTAACCCGCTGAAGATATTAAGTGGGTTTTTAGGCCTTATAGGATATTATATGAAGTTTGTGAAGAAATATGTTAAAATTTCATCCTGGTTGACAACCTTGTTGAAGAAAAATGTCGTTGCATGGAACAAAGGAGTAGAAAAAGAATTCTCAATTTTAAAAAATTCCATGTGCACCATATTGATATTAGTTATGTTTGATTTTACTAAGACTTTTGTATCAAGGTATTAGAATGAGATACCTCTAAAAAATGCTTGGGTGTAGTTCTAATGAAATAAGGGGGACCCTTAGAATTCACAAGTAATCAGTTGTGTGACAAGAATTTGAGAAAGTCTACTCATGAGAAAGAAATGATGGGAATAATACATGTAGTAGATAGATGGTGGCCACATCTTATAGTGTGACCCTTCTAAATCAACATGAACCACCATAGCCTAGAGTAGTTTTTTGGAGGAATGCTTGTCCTCCTTGGAGTACAACATAAATCGGTCACCAAAAATCTTGGCTATGATTATGATATCATCTAAAAAGAAAGAAAGATAATGTTGTGGACACTTCCTTGTCAAGAAAAAATGAGTAAGAGGGATCAGTTTTTTCCTTATCCTCTATAGTACATGAATGGTTGAGGAAGCACACCAAGAATGGTTAACCAATGTTTCTAGATCTCATCTTATCAAGTTCCTCCAGGAGGACCCCAACCCCACCCAAGTTTACACTTGGAAGCAACATACTCTATGATAAAAGGTAATCTTTTATGGTACCTAACTCTTATTTAAAACAAACAATCTTAACACAGTGGCATTCATATCCTCTTCTAGGTCACTTGGGTTTTCAAAAATATTATATACATGCTGGGAACTCCTTGTTTTTGAAATGCATGAAAAAGGATACACTTTTTTATAGTATAATGGGACACTTTCCAAAGGAAGAAGAGTGAGGCAATAAAGACTCCTAGGGAATTACAACCATTTCCAATCCCAACCACTATTTGGAATGAAATTTCCATGGATTTTATTGTTGGTATTTTGAAAGAAAGTAACAAATAATTCATCATGGTGGTGGTTCATAAACTTTCCAAATATACTCATTTTTTTTCTTTCTAGAACCTATTTACCTTAGCAACAGTTGCCCAATTTTTTTTAGACTAGATTTTTGAAATCCATGGCATTCCTACCTCCATTGTGTCATCTCATGATACCACATTCACCGGAAAAATTTACCAAGAAATATTTAGACTCTAGGGAACCTAGCTGCAAATGAGAACCTCTTATCATGCTCAAACATACTTCCATGCTGAATCAATCAACAAGTTTCTTGAAACCTATTTGATATGTTTTGTATTCGAAAAGTAACATAAGTGGGAATAGTGATTACCTTTGGAAAAAGGGTGGTATAATATCACATATCATGATGCTACATAAATGACACCATATTAATTAGTTTATGGATAATAACCATGCTTTGCGGTTTCTTATCTACTAGGTAATCTCAAAGTACATGTAATCAATAATTTAACTCATAATTGTGATGTCACTCTTTACACACTTAAGAAAAATGTGGTAATGAATCAAAATTGGATGAATAAACATGCATACTAGAACCGCTTAGGGTGTTCAATTGTAGAAGAAAACTAGGTGTTCCTTTGGCTCCAACCTTACAAGTAGACCTATCTCTAATTTAAAGGCCATCGTAATCTTGCACCAAATTTTTATGGACCACATTAGAGTTTTCAACACGTTGGTTAGGTGGCCTACAAATTAGTTCTCCCATCACACTCTGATATCCACCTAGTATTTCATGTCTCTTGTTTGAATAAGCTAATAGTTCAAAATTGTCAAGTTCAAACTTCATTTTGGATCCAACCAAAAGAAATTTCAAACAATCAAGAGAGTTGATTATGTTAACACACGATCCATGGAGTTTTGATTCATTGGGAGGACACCTCACCATAAGATTCTAATCAAGAACCTTCAACCATTTTTCATCAGTTTCCTCATCTCCAGTATTGAGGAAAAGGTTTCCTTTGAAAGGGGGGACATGTTAGGGTGCTACCCTAACTCCCCTACTTTATCAATGTACAAGGCCATCAGGTCCATTAGATATTTAGTGTGTAGTGAATTAATGTAAAAGGGCCCTAGGTATTTTTCCCTCACTAATAATGTGACTACAAGTAAAAGGGCCCTACGTGTTTATATTTTTTCTCTTGGAGTTTTCTCCCTTGAAGAGGAAAGTGAACATATATATCTACTCTATCCATTATCTCGCATGTTTCTATCTTCGCATTGAATTTTTTAGTTTAAGCATATTACATATCACCTTGCAGTTTACCTCTATATAGGTAGAGAGATGTGTGTGTCTCGTTGAAAAGGATTAGGATATTGAATTTTTTTATGGATTATATCTATAAGGGATAGAGTGATCTCCTATATATTGCTCAATAATGAGAGGATACCTCAGTACAACTAAAGAAGAGGCATGATCACAACATGGAGGCACTTGAATAAAGGCTAAGAGAAGGATACCCAAGGCCACTTGGTTGTGTATTGATGTTCTTGGTGATGCTAATATTCCTAAATTTCACTATAGTAAAAAACAATGTTGGGATATCAAGGTAAGGTGACGTTTCTTGTTGAGCATGGATACGTCTTACTTGAGATGTCCTTGATCAATATGTTCATTGGAATTTGTTAGAAAATGTTAGATATATAATGTTGATGAATAAAATGTTATTGAAAAGTCTATGAAAACCTTGTTTAGGTTACAAAAATTCCCTTCTATATATATGGATTGAAAATGATTAGTATCTTTACATCCATTACAATAAAATATTATCTACCCATGCACAACTATGAAGAGTAGTGATCATTGTTGGTTCATATTGAAAAGAAAGTGTGTTACAAAGAATTCATGTACGAAAATATTCACAACTAGGAAAAAAGAATTGTAGGATGCCAATAAACTACATGTAAGTTCAGTCATGTATTTAAGGGTGGAACCATGTTGACTAGCTTGAATTCCAATCTCATCCCACAAAAGGTGACCATAACATAGTGTGGCATCCAACTAGTTATGGTGGTGGCATTGTGTGAGATACAGTTGCAATAAAATATAGGGATCATTCTTTCAAATGTTGTGATACAAATAAAATATATTTATCTAGACCAATAGTGAAATATATATAGCTTATTTGGACATGATCACAAAAAGTGCTTGAAATATCAATGAAAATTTCCTGATAATATAGATCCATTAAATTGGCTGAGGTATTGTTTCTTCAGTTGTTTTTTATCGAATAGAGTATAGATTATATAGAAAAAATGATACTACCAATGGAATATGAGAATAAAAAGTTGTCATTTATAAACTCTTGGATTTGGTGATTGATTGCATGGAGGATTCAAACTTAAGTGCAGAACTAGGTAGTGATGTAGTATGCCTAGAAAAGTGTGGTGCACGGTAAATAATAATGGGCAACAAATGGAAAAGAATTTAATTGAATATATCCTTGTCAAAATTATTTTCTGTGTGTCAAGGGTTTTCAATATGACTAATTTAGGTGAAAACATACTACAACAACTATTTTATAAGAGGGAATTCAAGAGATTTGTTGTAGAAACTCCACGCCAAAAGTAATCAATGTAATTCTACTAAATCTCTACAGTAGACCATGATATAGGATCAATGATTTGATCATAGTATTATCACTTTGGTTTTTGAAATATATCATACATCTCAGAAGGTGAAGAAGAAGTAATGAATGTTTATTAAATTGATTTGTGAGCATTGACTCAAAAGAATTCTATGTGCATTCACTTCTCTTTATCCTTTGGTTATGCTAGAACCCTAGGAAATACTTGGACTACTAGGGTCTCGATGATGGATAGGATATACAAAGCCACTTAACAGAGATAACATTGTAAAATTAGGGTAGAAATAATAAGGATGGAACCCCAGATGAGTCTAATGATGATTCTATTTTGGAAGCTCAATATCCCACAAACAAGATATTTATGAAGAAGGAAGTGTTGTGATGTAGAATTATATATTTGAATAATTGATTCCGAGATCAATCCATGAACCATGGAAGAGCACATTCAGTTCTAACAACCTAGCAAAAAGTATGAACGATTGTCAAATTAGAAAATTAGCAATAATATATTTTCCAGAAGATCCATGCTATATTGTTCCAATCATAGAATCATCATAGGTTGGATGGGAGGGACCAAATTGCCCAAAATCTAAAATAGAGTGGCAGTGTCTGTGTTGTTAGGGAGAAAAATGTAGACAATATTTATAAAAGCATAAAAAATAAGAGATTTCAACCCTAGGAATCCCCATGTTACTCCAATTGATTTGTTGATCTACAAGATCACGTTGTTGTCTTTTGACCCTGAGGAGTGATGAAGAAGAAGGATCATTTCTTGTTGATGTATTTGTAACTTCGGAATGTATTCATCTATATATCTTATGTATTGTAACCTGATGTCTATTCCAAGATGTATCTATAATATAATTGAGTCATATTGTCATGCCCCGATGTTTCGATCAGGAGGATCAATAATGTAAACAAGTCATGTCAAGTCATAGTGAGTAACCCTCCGATTGTCTAAGGGTTAAAATCCCCACAGTTCCAGGGCTAGGGTTATTAGAATCTCCTAGTAGAGGTCGGCGCTAGTAGGGTTTTAATCATGTCAGGATTGGTATAAATATAGAATTGGAGTCTCTATTTATCACACAACTCAGGCACACTCAAGTGTAGCTCATACTTGAGGAAGGAGAAGACACTGGGGCTAGTCAAGAAGAAGATTACTACCGTTGGGAGATCACTTACTGTTTTGGGGATTTTACTATTTTGGTGCTGATTCTATCTCTGAGGAAGTTGCGAGGTTTTATCCTTTATGGTTTCCCCAAAGAAAAACATTGTGTTCATTGTCTCTTGTGTTTGATTGTTGTACTTGTTATTCTCTCAGTTAAAGATCCTAATAATGCTAGCTTAATGTTGAAAAACTAACNGCTAACTTGAGAAGAATACACTGTGTAGCTGCAGGAACTAGGGCTTCCTAGTTTGTGGATCTTCCTCCACATATTTTCAACAAAAGAAAGGTGGAATAACTCTCCTTCTTAGGGCACATCTTTCTGTCGAAGCAGAATCCAATTCTGAGGTTTTTTAGTTTTGGACCCAACACTACTGTCGAAAATTAGGGCTTTTTACAGAAGAGAATTTTTTTAGTGAGCCTAGGCTTGGATTGATGTCCTCCCAAAAATCGAAGTTAGGGACAAATTTCAAGGCATTTGGGTGGACAGAACTCCAGAAAATCAAAACCCTAATTTGCTCCTGAACCAGCTCTGCAGGATTTTAGCTCAAGTTTCAGATCCGACATCTTGAACCTGGTAAGATATAAAATCTTTTGTATTTCCATTTGAGGTTCTCAGTTAAGATGTCTCATCATACCAAGCTTGATGAAAATCTTGAGGGAGCTAACAACTTCCGAGCCTGGAAGTATAGGATCTCCCTGGTCCTGGAAGAGAATGAAATAGACTCCTACATTCATGAGGAGGTTCCAGTTCCAGAGGGAGATGAGGCAAAGGCCTTACATAAGAAGAGAATGGTTATGGAAAAGAGAATCATTGTTGATTCTATCAAGGATCACCTTATCCCATAGGTGTTCTCTCTTAAGACACTTAAAGCTATGTTTGATGCCCTAACCAAGTTGTTTGAAGGAAAGAACATAAACCGGAAGATGACTCTGAGGAATCAACTAAAGAATGTGAAGATTCAAAATGCAAAAACTATACAGTATTAATTCACAAGGGTTTCTCAGATCAAGGAACAATTAGAAGCTATTGATGAAGAAGTGGAAAATGCAGAGATTGTGATGACTTCCTTGAATGGCCTTCCTAGGTCATGGGATTATTTCATCCAAGGAATCTGTGCTAGAAAGAAGCTAGTCAAGTTCAGCAGACTATGGGAAGAGTGATCTCGAGAAGAAGCTCGAATAGCAGCTCGAGAAGAGAAGATGGGAAGTGAAGATTAAGCTCTCACAGTTCACTCTAAGAGATGTAGAAGAAGACATCATCACTTCAAAGGTAAGAATCCTCATCATAGAGATAACAATAGAAAGGATCTATCTAGAATAATATGTTATACATGTGATGAGATAGGGCACTTTGCAAAAGACTGTCCTAAGAGAAAGAACCACTCTCATAAGAAGAAGGGGAACAAAAGAAGACATCATGCTCATGCTGCAGAGGATGATGAACCATCCAAGAAGAGATCCAGATATGAAAGTGAAGATTCTTCAAGTGAGGATGAATATATTCTAATCTCGGCTCTCATAGGTAACATTACTCATGGTAATGATGATTGGCTTATAGACAATGGGACTTCCAAACATATGACTGGATTCAAGGAATCCTTTGTAAGGCTGTCAGAACATGAATCACCTCACAAGGTGTTGATGTATATGTAACTTCGGAATGTATTCTTCTATGTATCTTATATATTGTAACCCGATGTTTATTCTGGGATGTCTCTATTATGTATTTGAGTCATGTGGTCATGCCCCGATGTTCCGATCGGGAGGATTAATAATGTAATCAAGTCATATCAAGTCATTAGGTAAGTCCCCACAGTTTCGGGGCACTTGAGTTATTATACACTAATTAAGGTGTAGGCTCGAGTAAGTAATTGTTAGTTGGGCCGAAATGATTGAGCGCACTTCAAGTCAATGGAAGAATATAAATAGAGAGTGAGAGACTCTCTATTTATCACTTGTGAAATACATCACTTGCTCTCCCAAGTGTGGCACACTTTTGAAAAAGGAAATTTTGGGCCTAGACAGAAGACAGAAGACTACTGCTGTTTTGGAAGATCTCTTACTGTTTTGGTGTTGATTCTATCTTAGAGGAAGTTGTGGGGTTTTCTCCTTTATGGTTTCCCGAGGAAAACTCTTTGTGTTTCTTGTCTCTTATGATGTGCTTGTGTTTTATTGCTGTGCTTGTTATTCTCTCAGTGAAAAGATCCTAAGATCATAATGCTAGCTTAATGTGATGAAAAACTAACATGGTATCAGAGCTAACCTAAGAAGAATAAATTGTGCAGCTACAGGAACTAGGGATTCCTATTTTGTGGATCTTCCTACACATATTTTCAGCAAAAGTATGCTAAGATGACTCCCCATTGAAGGGTGCATCTTTCTGTCGATGCGGAATTCAATCTCAAGCATTTTCAGTTTCGATGTGGAAATTATGGCTTTATACAGAAGAGGAATTTTTTGAGTGAGACCAGCATAGGGTTATTCTCCTGATCAAAACCTAAGTTTAGAGACCTGGATCAAGAAATTTGGTTGGGTGAAACTCCAGAAAAGTCAAACCCTAGTTTGACCCTGAGCTAGGAGAAACCCTAAATACTAAAACTGATAAGTTTTGGTACAGTAGCTATATTCTGATATTGACAAAGTATCAGAAGCTCAAAATTTTTGGGGCCAAATATAAAATCCTTATGAATCTTTTATCCAAAAATCAGGCTCCGATTCGCTGTACTCCAGGAGATATGATCTCTCCAATTTAGGCTTCCAGCCTCTTCCAGAATTCATCCCTAAACAGGACATCTGGGGAGATCTGAAATATATTGAGCTACAGAGGTCCAAATGGAATTCCTGAAGATGTTTCAGAAAGGGAATGGACTTTAATTTTTGTGGTCCAAATATCAGACTCAGAAGATGAACTAGTGACACATGGCATGCCGTACAACTTCACTATTTTGAACAGTCCTGTAACAGGTCACCTTGGGAAAATGATCATAAATCCAAAATGGTGAAACCAATTCTGATGAAACCTACGGTATTGGATCAGGGATATGTGAGTTTACCTCATTGTGAACGTTTAGACACAAACTAGCAGTAATTTAGGATATATCACAGAAACAGTAACAGGTATTTCTGTAGAAGAAATTGGAAAATTAGGGCTTCCTGTTTCAGGAGCTTCCCTCCACTGTTTTCAGAAAAGGAGTACATTGGATAGCTCCATTTGAAGAGATATATCTATTCATCCAATAAGATCTGAAAGATTCCATGTTTTGAAAATTAGGATTTCTGTGAGAAACCCTAGATCAGCGAACTCCAGAACAAGGACGGACACCTCAAATCGGTAAGATCTAATACTTTGCTATTTCCATTTGAGGTTCTCATTTCAATATGATATATCACATCAGCTTGGTGACAAGCTTGGGGAGTTTGACAACTTCCAAGCCTAGAAGTATCTGATCTCTCTGAAGAAACTAGATTGGACACCGACCTGAGTATAGAGGTTGCAGTTTCAGATGGAGACAAGGTTAGAAGCCTTTCACAAGAAGAACATGGTCAAGGCCAAAGAAGACATCATGCTCATGCTGCAGAGGATGATGAACCATCCAGAAAGATATCCAGATATGAAAGTGAAGATTCTTCAAGCAATGAGGAATATGTTCTGATATTAGCTCTCATAGGTAACATTACTCATGGAAGTGATGATTGGCTTATAGACAGTGGGGCTTCCAAACATATGACGGGATTCAAGGAATACTTTGTAAGACTGTCAGAACATGAATCACCTCACAAGGTGAAACTAGGAGATGACTACCAATATCCAATAATAGGTAGTGGGGAATCTTCATACAAGCTAGACTCTGGCAAGTCTCTAACAATGAAAGAAGTATTGTTTGTGCTAGGATTGAAGAAGAACCTTCTCTCCATTTCAGCATTGATGCAAAAGGAATGCGGGCTACATTCATAGATGGTCAAGTCATCATATGGCCAAAAGGAAAGACTATCGATGATGTGGTAGTGATTGAAGAACAAGAAGGAGGCTTGTACAAATTGAAGGGATATCCAGAACAAGCCTTAATCCATGACACAGTAGAGCCAAATGAGCTTTGGCATAGAAGGCTTGCACATGTGCATTACAGAGCACTACCTATTGCAAGCAAAACTGTTAAGGTCTTCCAGAATTTCAAGCTATTTGAAGGGAAGAAAAAAATCAGAATATGACTTAAAGAAACTAGTTGAAGAATGTGAAGATATAGAATGCAGAGACCATGCAGTCATAAGAGTCTCTCAAATCAAAGAACAACTTGAAGCGGTAAAAGAAAAAGTGAAGAATGCAAAAGTGGTGATGGCCACCTTGAATGGCCTCCCAGGATTGTGGAATTCATTCATGTGAGGAATGTGTGCTAGAAGGAATTGATTACTTTCAATAGACTCTAGAAAGAGAACTCACAAGAAGAATAAGCTCAAGAAGAGAAGGTGGGAGCAACTGAAGATCAAGCTCTTTCCATCCAAAGAATATCCCTCAAGCAATGAGGAATATGAAGAACTCAACTCTTGAAGAACTTCTTATCCACCTTAGCTTTTGGATAAGAAACGATGCTATTATGAATGAAGAAGACGATGAAGCTGAAGGCTCAAGAAGGAGTCTACCATTGAAATGAATAAAGATAAGTATTCAAATGTCATTTCATTATGCATTTGTTTATATTCAGTTATTGTATTATGCATGATAAGATGTTTGCATTAATGACAGAATACTACTAATATGCACGTGATGGGTAAGTATCTCATGGGGCTATACAAATTCTCCATTGCTACTTATCTAGAATGAAACCTCTTTGCTAACATATTGGATTAGTGCACAATCTCAATGTTGTCCTGGTAGA